>OX439130.1:41168539-41288539 GCA_949318235.1 Ecdyonurus torrentis | reverse complement strand
ATAAATAAATGCAATTTAATATTAATATGATGACAAAGTATTCATAGTCTTACTTGATTTATACTTGAAAAGAATAAATCGTTACATAATAAGAAAAGTGACGTGATACTTGTTACTGGAGACACATTATTGAGGTTCAATGATTGGTTATAACATTAAAGAAAAAAAAAGTATTTATATCATAAACAGGTTTTTTTATGCCATGTGTATTTGTAGCAAGTTTGTAACCACGTTAGATGTAAATACAATCAATACTAATTCAACCTCATTACTTTTTCTTTAACTAGACATTAACAAAGTATAATAGCTTTACTACTGTAATTCAGGTGAAATATTGAGACAAATATCAAACAATTTTTCTTTCATTTAAATGTTCAAAACAGGAAATTATTTTGAATGAGTTTTTTTTTTTTTTAAAGAAATGAAGTTGTATGCAATGTAATTATTGAGAGAATTTTTAAACCACCCTATGATTTATACTTTCAAAAACCATATTTTACTTAAGTATAAACTTTCATATTTTCCATTTTCTTATTATGTATAAATTTATAAAATTTTGCAATGTGCGATCCCCAAATAATTGATACATATGCATTATTTTCGCAGGAAATTGTTCCATTGAATAATTTTTAAAACTTGTAAATACTATATTTATTTAACTTTCAATTATATCTCAAGTCAATATATATAATTTTATTTTACAGAAAAATACACACAATTATTTATACATTTATCAAGACTACACATGAAAATAAATAAAATATTCTGTATCATGCCATAGAATGCAACATATGAAAGTAAGATAATGTATAAAAGTACACAAAAAAGTTTATATTCATCAAATTTAATCTCAGAATTAAATTAAACCTTTAGGGCAAATAATTGAATCACTTTATATTACGAAACTTAATTTTATATATTTTTTGTTCTTTGTTTGATTTTCATGTTTACATTGCTTTCTATATATTGTATTAATATTTAGAATAAATTCATTCTCACGTGCACTTGAGATATATGGTAAAGAGAAAGGAGACCAATTAATAATCACACTGTTTGTTATTGTTATTGATTCCGTGTCCGTGACCTATTGATTAAAAAAAAAAAAAAAGGTAAAGAACAGTGACCTATGGGAGCGGATATAATATAGTCAGCATGTGCGTAAAAATTTAAGCTCTCGTCATATGTAATACAAATAAGAGACATACATATACATACAGGTTTTTAAGCAGAAGATTTCACTTACTTAAAGTCAGTCAGCCTCCCGCAACTTTTGCTAAAATAAAAAACTTTCACTCTAGAAATGATGACTTGTATAAAAAAATTTTCAATTCAAGGAGAGTATTTTTATTATTATTTAAAACTAATTTTAACATATATTATAACATCGTATATAAATGTATACCTCCTATTGCTTTTTTATGTCGTCCTTTATTTATTTATTTTTTTTTTAAATGTAATGCATAATATGTTGGGTAATTTTGTAGGTGTAAATTTTATTAGGTCAAATAAAAAAACAATGTTTTTTATTTTTGTTTCTCAATGTACTTTGATGTGATGGACATTTTTTTTTGTCGTAATATTTTTTCATTCAAAGAGCGTCGTTTTTATATATATATTTTTTATTTATTTAGTATTCTTGTTTTGCCTTGGAAGTATATATTTTACCTCATTATGTTCTGTTTCACATAATAATTTTAAATTATGTATTATTTAAATTGTAAACTACTGATTAAATAGCACAAACGTGTGTAATAATTTTGTATCAAAATATAAATTTGCAAAAACTAGGAAGAAAGTAATATTATTTTTTATACTATAACTAAAATTATTTGGTCGTAAATATATTTAAGAATATAGTTCTTTTCATAAATATTAAACTTTCTTAAATTTTATAGTTTTAATATGTAAGCATGATTTTTTTTTAATTTATATATATTTCTTTTCATAAATTTCCTAATTTGCATAATGCATTTTTATCTTCCTGTTATAAAAATAAATAAAACTATACCTTCCGGTTATTTAATAAAACGAAAAACAGATTAAGTACAAGCAAAAATCATGAATAAGGAAGCATCTTTTAAAATTTATGGAGCTTTCTTTAAAATTTATGCTTTCTGGAAATTACGATATAGTGTTGAGTCGTTTGTTTTCAAAAAGATTCATTTTCATGACTGGGCTTACGTTGCATGGTTCTAGTTATATAGTTACTATTGTATAATGACTCAATATAAAGAAGATCAAATTATTTCCTGATGTAACAATAATTGTAACAGTTAAATATTTCAATTTATTGTTGATGGAGTTGTTACACAGATATACTAGACTCAAAAAACCTCAGTCGATTTATAGTTTTACCACTAATGTATCGCCCATTTCTCGCACGCATTTCAAAGGGAGGCGGCTGGGCGATACCGTAAAAGGTCGAACGGCAGGTAACTCAGGCTTTTTGAGGTGAGTATTTATTATATAATATGGTCAATAGTTTCCACAATCCAACACGAATTTCATCTTAAAATTAAAGTTGTCTATAATGGGTTGTAACATAACGTCTGATAAGGTATTATAATATATTAATCGTACGCATCGTACATACGCAAGTTTTTTTATTAAGAAAATTCCAGAAAATAAGTTTTTTTTATATGTTACAAATGTATTTTAACCTCAAATCGTGAAAATATATTTTCTTCTTTTGCCTTTTATCTCTCTCTCTCTCTCTCTCTCTCTCTCTCTCTCTCTCTCTCTCTCTCTCTCTCTCTCTCTCTCTCTCTCTCTCTCTCTCTCTCTCTCTCTCTCTCTCTCTCTCTCTCTCTCTCTCATATTTAAGACACAAGTGTCTAGATATTAAAAAGATGAAATTAATAATAATATAAAATGTAATAAATAAAATCATATTATATAAAAAACAAGTTTCAAGGGCTGATACATTGAAGCTTGATCCGTTTTGCTACCGACGACACGGATATAATAATACCAAAGTCAGCATTATAGTTGAATATTATATACATTTTTTTTTTCTTTCGTTGTTATCTCATTAATTGTCTCGAGGCAAAATAGTATTATAGTAGACACACACACACCATAATATATTGAAGTAAAGCAAAAAGGTGAGGGAGGAGAGATCAAGTATAATAAGACTCAAGGTTGAAGTGTTTTGTACCACACCCAACGTCAGTGTAACTAACAGCCAACTTTAGCACCATCAATCTTATTATGTTTATATGTTATAACCAAAAAGTATCATGTCAATATTCACGTAATACATATTGGCAAACTGATTTAATAGGAAATAAATATTGTATGTATATATTAATTCATAGTTTTTAATATAATATGTTGTGTATTTGAAATAATATTTTATTAATATATACATTAGAATTTATAGTTTGTTGTTATTGGAAATATTTATGGATTTAGAAATATATTAAAAAAGTAGTTCTACATGTAATTGAATTTTATGTTATAATTTATATATTGCAATATATTATAATATATAACTTTATGGTTTATCATATCATATTTTCAATTAATTTCCTGATTTAATTTAAAATCCGAAATAAATTTGTAAAATTTAAAAATTGTGAGTATAAAATCAAAATTCCAGTAAATAATACACATTGGCAATAATTCATTTCCCGAAATTATTATATAATTGCACTACAATTAAAGAAGAAAAATTATGAGAAATTGTTAGGGACAGAGATTAAAATTTGATGAAATTTCATTTCAAATATAATTAGATCATACTTAAAGCTTACAGTTCCGTATTCATTACTCTTATATATAATTATGAGACACTCAATTCTTAATCTACAAAAAAAAAAGTCTATATAGTATAATTCCAAATTACTGTATACTTTCATTTTCATCTATAATTCACAGATTTTTACCTCCTACTTTTCTGATATATAATAATTGCAGTAATGATATGTTCTATGAACAAAAATAAAACCATTATGAGATAGATTGGACTATACACTATACTGAAGTGTGTAATTCGAAGTATCCATAATTACTGAATCAAAGCTTTACAGTTCTCCAAATGAATACTATATTTTTTTAATACGAGAGTTTCTTTTTGAATGCAGCAGCATGCATGCAAGCTTTTCTTTCCTTGCTATTATTCTTTTTATGATTTCTGAGTAACTTTAGAAATTTTTAATTTACTGTTTTAAAATTTAGTGTAAAAGCAAAATAGCTTATACACCTTATGAAAACACATTTAAATTTTATTTTATTTGTGTATTTTACCTTAAACGATTTAATTTCTATTCTATTCATATTCTATTCTTAAAACAATAAAAATATTTGAATTAGAAGGAGACAAAAAAAAAGTCTATATAAGCACAAAAATTATTTTCATATAGCTAAATATTCATAAATCAAATATCTAGAAATGAAGATTCTTTAGGTCTTAAGAAAAGCAATTAAAAAAAGCGCATTATCAATAAAACTTGATATGGACTTACCTGGAAACTATTAAACTGTTGCGCGTAACTCGACTGCAACAAAGCAGATACCACAATCACAACAAACACCGGGTGCTTCATGATGCCTTGTGTTCTCCGCATCTCAGCAGAATTAAGAATGAAGTGTACTGTCTGAACTCCGCGTGTGTATATTAAAGTGAGTGGGTCACAGGCCGCTTTCTTTCTTTATCCCGCACCGTACCGCCTACCTTCTCACCTTTCCCTCTCCCTTTCGTTAACATAACATTACATACAAATTCAGCTCTAATCATTATAATAATAAGAATACAAATATCAATATATATAGTTACAACTTTCCGGATTTTACTTAAAATATAATATTTTTAAGTGATGATAAATTATCATTATCTAATTATGTATATTTTTGTAACTTTTTTTTTTCTTTTCAAATAATTTTGTTGTGATGAATGCGTGAGCACCTACTTTTACATGCTTGTATATTGGTGTCATACTAGTTACCAGGGAAATCAATTTACTTTAAAGGATATGTAGGTAATTGTTTAAGTGTTATTCATCTTAGTAAAATTATAATTATAAAAATAAATACGTTTCTTTAATTATACGTACTACAATACCATGTGAGTAGAAAATGTTTTACTTTTGATAATCAAACAGAAGAGATCAAGTTCAATTTATATCTTGTGATCTATTTTTATTAAGCCTCCAAGTTCAAACTGAAAATGATAGACGACTTGCAAAGGTGAGTTTAGTAAAAATAATAATCAAATTCTGAGCCCAATAATATTAATAAAATGATTGCAGATTGCAGACTTTATCGTTTAGTATCTTGATTTAATATACTTTCTTATGGGGGAATGAAGAAACCATAACTTGAGTTTGATTATTTTTTCCACACTGAAATTTTTACTATCTAGATTATTGAGCCTTGAGGCTTTAGTTTTCCTGAATTTGAAAGTCAATTAGATAAAATAATAACTATTAAAGGGGGAAAAAAAAAAAAAAAAAAAACTAGTCTATGAAATTCAGGAAAACAATAGCTTATGTAGTATAGTATAAGCTACAGTAAAAATTTGAGTATCGAGAAAAGTTAGTTTTTAACTTGAGTCATAGCTGCTTCAATCCCCAATAAGACATCATGGTGAATTGAGAGGGGAACATTAACGTAATTTGTCTGCTAGTATTTTGTTATCATTGTTGAGCTCTGGATTTTTTTTTTTACCTAATCCCCCTTTAAGTAAGATTGCTATTGACACTGTATTATTTTCTTCCTCTTTTTTTTTTACTTTTGCTATTAATGCTATTATTTTTATAAAATATAAGTTTTTGAAATCAGTGGCACAAACATTGATTTAAAAAAAAAAAACTCTCATTGTTGAGTTGTAGTAAAGCAAAACTTGGATTAAAAAGTGAGCAGAACTTCAATGCAACCAATAATACATAATACTTAGAAAATCCACTTGCATATTTTCTATATATTATTTGATATAAGTGGCAAAATATATGACAACAACAAATTAGAGCTGTTATATGACAATAAATTCCAATACGAACATTGCCTCGTTTATAAAGTGTATGTATAATTAAGTCACTTTAAAATAGATGACGTCATAAATAAATATTTTACTTTACATATAGCATCAATTTAATTTGATTGGTTAGTTTTTCCTTCATGTTTAAATGAAGACAGAACAAAACACAAAGAATTTAGTTCTCAATAAAAAAAATGTTCCATTCAAATTTCTATAACTTATTATTTCACAATAAAATGCTAAATATATCTGTCATGTAATTATTTTAAGACTAGCAACATCTTTGTTAAGAATAAAGTTTTAGTTTCCTCAATTATAAAATGAAGCGAACAAAAATTGATTTCTAAATAACAAGTAAAAGTAGTATTTTTTTTTATAAAAGTTATTCTTTCTCCATATTTGCATATCTTCACACAATTTACGATGATATCTTCTCTATTTGAACAAAATAAACTTTTGCTTTCTTATAGGAAAATACACGTTATATTGTTTTATAAAAAAAAAATACATTATATAATTATACTTAATTAATGAGATGCATTACAAATACTAATACAGAGCAAAATGTAATCATGCTATGTTAATTTTAAGTTTTCTATTTTTTTCTTCTATAATTCAAACTTTTATACATTGAATGATATAATTTTATGTCACCGTGACTTTTTTTCTTTCTTTTTTGTCATGTCGTGCCGAAGTGAATCGACAGGTTATAAAATTGTATAAACAATGAAAGCACGTACTTTTTAATGTTCGTATACAGTACGTATATATATATAAGAAAATAGTAAAATATATTTTATTACACAATACAATAATTAATTGATGAGGACTCGTCTTTTCTTCTTACTGAATAAACTTTTACAAATTTATAACATGCAAATCATCATAATAATATATACTTAAACTTAAAATTTGTTGAATCATTTCTTTTAAACTATTACTTCTTTTTAAAATCAATGAATTTCTCTTTGTTTTATAAAACATATATTTTTTATAATGTATAATGTGTATTGATTTGTTTTATTATATATTATGTATTCTAAATTGTAGTTGGACGTTGGACTTGTCTGCTGTTAAATAAATAATTTGAATTGTGCAGAGTTTTAATGAATAATTTATAATAATTATTATTCATTTATATGTAATTTTATTAAATTAAAGCCATAGACCACATAAAGCAACATGTGCTTTTTAATGAATTAACATGCACGAAATGGGATCTTCAAAACTGTTGACAATTTTTACCAAAATGTTAAAGTAGTCCCACGAGAGAGCGTGAAAAAACTGTAAAGTATGCATGAAAATTTATGTTTATGACGTCAGAAATATGCAAAAATTAGTATGAAAATGTTGTGCGGGTTGCATAAATTGAATTTTCTGATCACTGCTACGGAGCTACTGTTGGGTTTTGAGATACTGTAAACTAAATTTATTTAATGTAAGTCCCATCAAGTGTTTTGTGATATAAATGCTTATGTTTTTCTCTGGTCTATTCCTTTAATATTTCAAAATAGTGGCAAAGTTAAAGCGGACAGGCTCATCTCAATTCATACACTTTTTTTTTTTTTTTTATATAAAATTCTGCGGTAGAGACAAATTTTTTACGTCCAAACCATGCACAGCGTTTCATAAAAAAAAAAAAATATATATATATAAAATAGTGTTTAATCTTGTTCAGTTTCTGTGCACGAAGTTTTAAAAATTTAATTTTTATAACTTTTGAAAATAGTTCATAAAATCAAAAAAATAATTATACTAAGAAAACTATCTTGGATTAAAGCAGTAGTGTTCCTATTTGCATGCATTATTTGTTTGATATTTAGACTTTTATCTCCACACGTTTTAATTGATCTACTAATTAACAAAGTTGCAGCTATCAAGCTCACTCAAGTTAAAATAACAATTATAAGTAATAACTGTGCAAAGTAATCATCACTTAATGGCTTGTGAATCTTTGTTTTCTTATTCTTGTGTTTAATTAAATTGTACCCTATTAAGTACAAAATTAGTTCTATAACAATTAAATTTATATACAACATTGCTTCAATTACATTTCAAGGAATATTTGTGGATTATTTTAAACATATCCACTCACAGATAATGTTTATACCTATGAAATTTCATTTCAATAGTTGTTTTTCATAAAAAAAAAAAATTAAATGCAAAATTAAATGTTTCAGTATTTCAACACAAAGGTAATAGACTCTATAGTTCAGTCAAAACACATACAAAAGATATTACTAACAGAATGTCATTCATGAATTACGTACTTGATTTACGCAATGTATAGATGATGCATGATTCACATTACTGTATGCAGTATGTACAGCTGAAAGTAAAAGGACTCACTTTTTGTTTGCTGAGGTTTATTGACATATCATTGGAAGCTCAAATTAGGTGCTTGGAGTTTTATACCATTTCGTATGTGTTCATTTGCACTATTTTCATAGTATAACGTAATTAATAAGTTATTCATTCATACAGTATAATGCATCCGTCAAAGTATGGCCATGACACGGGTGTTGATTGCAGAATAAGAGTCCCCAGCTTCAATGAAAAGCGTAAAAATAACAATAAACATTATTTTAAATAACTCTAAAAAAAATATATTAAAAAAAAATCAAATTTGCAAGATATATGATATAATTTAGAATTTTTGAACAAAATATTAATTTATTTTATATTTAGGAAATCGAAAAACAAAAACAAAAAAACAACAACAAAGTGATACAATATAAGTTGTCAAAAGTTAAAGACTTTAAAAAAAAGATGTAACAATAAAACTAGTTATTAAAACAAATAAAGCAGATCCTGGCTGCATGGGTGAAAATCCTAAGCCAATCTAAACAGAACAGAAGAAAAAGAAACTAAAATCGACCTTTTTTTTATTGATTTTACATTAAAATTTTAATAAAAACTTCTCTACTTTACAGTTTGGGAAAATAAAATAAAATTCTATTCAATTCAACCCTCTAAAGTTAAAACTTGCTAGGTCATTTCATTTTGAATCAGTCGGTGCTTTGGAGATTTGAAAATTCAAAAATTCATGTATACTTTGAAATACGTTGCTTTACATCTTATTATAATAATTATATGCATATTTCCATACTCATATAATTTATTTGAAAAGGGATTTTCTATCTCTATGTTTATATATATTATATAAAAAAATCTCACAAACTACTGTGATTTTTCCCTACGATACATACTTTTCTTTTCCTAAAGAAAATACTATACGACTGCATTGTTATTTCAAGAAACATGCGATATTATTATCTTTAGTGACAATTATAATAAAATACAGTACTTATAAATAAGTAATATGTATCTGTCAGTATATAAATACTACAATTAATTTATGTTAATTTTAAAGTCATTATTTGAAACTTATTCTCTATACTATATGGATTTATAAACAGTTAAATCGTGAAATGAATGATATAATTTTTTAGCACGAAATTTTATAATTTTTGGTATTGCTTGCCGAAGTGAAGCTACACTACCAACAGTTCAATAAAATATAATTATAAACAATGGAAGCACGTCTTCTGGAATGTAATAAAAAAACAATAAAAACATATATTATATTACTCCATTGTATAATAATAAACATTACGTGAATACAAGTAAAAATAATAAGTGAACAAAAATGAAAACAAATTTCATTTCCTGATATAATTAGAACAGATATAGACAAACTAAAAATGTAACGATAAATCGTCGTATAAAGTAAACCACCCACAATATTTTATTATCCTGTAGCTATGTAGTTTGTTTGAATTAAATAATTTATATTTGCTCCAAATAACTTTTGTTTTTTTATGCAACTTACTTTACTTGCATGTGCATTTGAACATTGATTTGAACACCTGCAAAAGCTCCCCTTTTACTTTCCCTGAATTATATAGTACTAAAGTTCTTGTGTTAATAATTATTGTACATTTTTATGTATTAAAGTTTAATATGATATATTATGACTAACTGATTTAATTTTTGTTATATGTTTTGTTTTTCTACTTATTGTATAGGTCAGTTTTAAATCAAATTCAATTAAAATGTTAAAATGAAACAAATAAATAAGTTATTAAATAAATAAGCTAACTTAAAAGCTTAGAAATAAAAATGATAATTAAGTAATTCACCTCGTTACGACTATGAAATTGTCCTGAAATGCATTTTGATTCTGCTAATTAATTAGCAAGGTTACTAACTTACGAAAGAAGCACTCATTTATACGAAGACCAAATACGTGACACCACAAAAAAATTGTCATTTTTGTTTATAGAAATGTTTTATAAAGAATATATATTTCTAAATCTTCTTTCTTAACATTTAAATCTCAAGGCTCATTCAATTTTTTTTTCATGAACCTTCAGGTAGTATTTAAAGTAAAAAGTCACTTTCAACGAGTACACAAAAGGTTAAACTAAAAATACAGAACTCTTACAAGATATATGGTTAAATTTACGAGCATACGTAATTATGATGAAAATTATAATTTAGGTGAATGTGTGAATGTTCATCGCACTTTGTCTAGAATTATAATTTAAATTGGAAATTTCTAAAGTGCCAAAATAATGATTTAATTTGGTTAACTTTATATTACACTACTTCATTTCATTTTTTTTTATACATCTTATGGGTAGTTTTATTTTTTTAATTTTCCATTTCTAATTATTCAAACACAAATATAATGACTAATGACAGTACTACAGCTAATAAAGTTTCTTAAAATAATTAACTAAACTTTCATTTTCTTATAATAACATCGATATATTGGATTACTTTTTTTTATATAAATTATAATATGCAAATCAAGTGAATCATATCGTTTTTTGTTGTTGTTTTTACAGTGACACGTCATTCATACGTTAATGAATATATTTGAAAAATAATAATTAAAAAAATATTACAACATTTAATTGCAATAAAAATTATTTATTGCAAAGCACATTTAATAAATAAACAAATAAAATTATAAATGTATATAAAAAGCTCATTAGTAAATATTGTTGCATGAATTGAATTTACTGTAGTATATACGTATTTTGTATGTTTAAAAATTAATTTAGGTGTAAACTATAATTTCTTTGTTTTTACAGTAACTTATTTTGACATGAGCTACCAATATACACATTTTATAAATTTCATTTAATGAAAAGTCTTTATAAAGGACAAAAAAATATGAATTATGATTTAAAATAATAATAATAAAAAAAAATGTTACACTTTTGTTTGATATAAAAGATAATGAAAAATAACAAACACAAAAGCGCTAGATTCATTTAGATTAAAAGATAATAAATAAAGGAAACTTAAGTATTAGATAATTAGAATGTGATTCTCCTCGCTGTGTGAACTGTGACTATGTTCCCAAGTCACGTCCTCGTGTAGTAGTTTAATTACGTACGCATGTGTTGTCGCTCTTCGGTTTCCGTAGAGATGGAGGAAACATATAAACAAATATTACGTAAACGTGACTATCTTATCAAATCATTTTACATTAGCATAAGTTTGTTGTCAATGAAACTTATATTTAGTTGTATTTTAAGACAAGTTCAGCATGATGTAATGAAAAAATTGATGCTGATAAAGTTTTATTATTGTTAAATCAAACTATAATATCAAAAGGTAAGTGCTTTTACGCTTATAGATATCAATTAAAATTTCTCTACAATATATTTAAATATGATAATTATAAGGAAGAAGACAAGAATTATTATTTTATTTCAAATATAGTAATATAAGTAATGTTAATAACGAAGAGATCTAATTCTTAAATATGACACTTTCTATTCATGGTCTTCTATTATTATTATTGAATCAACACGTAATACATCCAACCAATACCAAGGTCTTATTGGTTGGTTCAATATTTAGCATTACATTTTATAATTTTTTTTTTACATCATAATAAAAAAATCAACTGACTTAACCAGATTCAATTAATAATGGCAGACGCTTTAATAAAACCTTTAATAACTTATTATCTCCTGAACTAAATACAAGCTAAAAAAATGAAATTTGAAATTTTGGATATCCAGATTATGTAGGCTTGGAGATGACATCAAAATTTCCCTCAATTCAATACTTCTCAATTGCCATTAATTGAGTATAGAATTTTTACATTAAAGTATAGTACTAGAGTACTCTAGAAGGGTACCCCCTTCTAGAATACTCTATTATAGTACGTATTAAAAGTCTTTAAAATAGTCATTAATTGACTCAGGTTGGTAATTTATAGAAACAAAATAAAAGACATTCATTTCAGAGTTAAATAATTTTATTACTTTTTTTTAACAATAATTACATGCATATTAATAATAATATATTAATAACCATAATTATATAATATATTTTATTCTTAAGGTAATATCAAGTTTAGCATTTTATCAGCATTAAATACATTAAATACATAAAAATCATAATAAAATTGTTCCATCACTTTCACTTCAGACAGTTAGCAAAATTATTAATATATACTGCCCATTCAAAACTTAATTTACAATATAAAAATATTACAAGACAATTTTACAGTTTTTACATAATTATATGTTGATTTTTTTTCCCTGCGAACTAAACATAATATAAAATTTTATAGTGTACAGAATGACGTATTGTCAAGTACATGCAGGTTGTGGTTAAAATAAGCAGTTGTCAATTTAATTTTATTAAAAATAACAAGATATAAAGAATGAATAATCAATGCAATAAGTATCACCGGCGAAAGTAAAAAGGGTTATATTAAATAGCATGTAAATGTGTTATAACCATCATGTGTTATGTGCCAGTTTCGATGTCGTACTTTTTTCTCTTTCTTAAAAATAATAATAACAATAAAATAAGAAATAAGAGGGTGGTTTAATACTAAAGGGCGTGAAATTGGTATCATTCCACCTTTAAACACACCACCTGTGATTAGCTATAGTGCGTAGCGCCGGTAACATAAATTGCATTGCATTAAAAAATATACTTTGAAATTGTATATACATATGCAAGAAAATCTCTGACACACGTACGTGCAAAAATAAATACGTAATATTTATGCTAGTTCAATAACAGCACAATTTGTTCACGACAGAATAATCTATACTATACTGCATAATAATGTTATTACGTATATACCATAAATATTGTGATGTATAGCAAGATTATTTATGTTGTTCTTATTTACCATCATTTATGCTATAATAACATAAATACAGAATAAATTACTTATTTATTCTTTTCTTGCACCCTCCTAAAATTAAAACTTATTATTAAGAATTTCAACGGGATCAATTTTACGATAAACATCATAATAATTTTTCAAATCTTCCAAACATACATTTGCATTCTCTAATACATATTGACCCTTACCAATAAGTTCTAAATTAACTTGACTTTTGAATTTCCTTAACAAATTTAAATCTTGTTGTAATTTGGGTACCAATTTTAAGCTCCACATTGCGTAAGGACTCATAAAAATATCACGTTCTCTAATTTTGTCATAAACTGAGTTTCTAGTCAATGGTAAATCATTTCGTCTTTCAAATCCATGAATTATTTTAAATGACATTCCGTGGACCAAATAATAAGAATTAGCACATTTATAATAAGAATTACCAAAGTGTGTCATTTCTACTGTAAAATTATTTAAAATATTATCCAATTCAGACTGTAGGTTTGGATTTACAGTTGTTATATTTAGTTCAATTAAATTAAATTTTATAGCGTTGTATTTATTTTTGATATCAAATATATCAGATTTTGCAGTAATTTCAATTCCAGATAAAAAGTTATTAATTTCCTTTTCAAACCTTGCATTGTCCCATACATAAAAAGGGTAACTTGATTTAAAAATTGAATTAAATTCAGTTAAAATAACATTCGCATCCAATTCATTGCTGATACTTGATTTCATTTTAATTAACATATCGTTAATTGAAACAATATTTTTCTTGACTGAATGAATCAATTCATTTAAATTATTGCTTTTTGTATTTAAGTTGAGAATTTTAATTTCTTTTGCAGCAAACGGAAAAATTTGTTGTTCAAATGCAGTTTTAATTTTATTGTATTCATCAAATAATAAGTTTCCTTGTATTGTTATTAATAATTTATTGTAATTATTTCTGAATTCTGAATCCGTAAAAACTAAGGTTTCAAAATTGGCATTATTTACGTCAGCTATAAATTTTGTTAACTTTTGTTGGTATTGATAATTCTGAGCATGATCTAATAAATTAGTTACTAAGTTGATTAACTCTTCTAAACGAGAAAAAATATGTAAGAAATCTAATTCTACTTTGAAATCTTGAGTGAATTTGAGTATTAAGTTTTTTATTTCTTTTAAATATGACTGAATTTTCCAATTACTTATTTGCAATGAAACCTGGTTTTCATTTTGTGCTGAGTTAATTGATTTGGTTAGATCGTTGTACATTTGCGCGAATAAAGGACCAATCTTTGTGTATATCTGTTCTTCGTATGAAGCAATATATTGTAAATCCTTGTTAACTTTGCTTATTGCGTTGTTTATTAGCACGGCTTTGTTTTCTTCAATTTGATATTTTTGAAAATATCGTATGGCAGTGTCACCCACTTTAAAAAGTTGGCCAGTTTTTTCTAGGTACTTAACTGCAGTGGAAAGTTTAGTATTTTTAAAATCGTCCTTATTAGCATTTGTTAAAATATCTTTCAGCCCTGAAACTATTTTCTCTGCATGATTTTTTGTGGCATTTATATTTGTATAATTTATATTATTTTTTAATTGTTTTATACGAAATTTTGCATTTTCAATTTCAGAAGAAAAATTCTTCATTTCCTCTCCCATATCTAAAACTTGATCTAGGGATAAAATTAGTTCATTTATGGCCATTTCATGGTTGTTTTTGAAAAAAAAATCAATATTTTGTGCTGCATCAGACATTGAACGCGGCACTACAGGCTTATCATTAATATTGGAAATATCGACAGATGTTAAAGAATGACCCTCAATAATTCCTAATGAACTGCTCAGTATTCCTCCAACTGACGGTTTAATAACTCCTATTCCTGTCGCTATAACATTTAAAAATCCAATCATTGCAGTTTTTTTCATATTTTCTTGCACCTGGAATTCCTTTTCAACTAATTCAAGTTTTTTTGTATGCAAATCTTTTTCTAGTTCTTTAGTTTCATTAAATAAAGAAACGATTGCATTATGCATGTTTCTTTTAATTAACTCAATTTCTTTCTCAATTTGATTTTCAGTAAAATCATGAACTTGAATAATTAAGTTTTTTAATTCAGAGGCAAACATTTCTTGGTTTTGTACAATGACAATAATCTTACCCCGAGATTCAACGTCTGTTATTTTATTAAGTGAAATTTCAATATAACTTTTTAAATCCACAATTATATTTTGTTTATATATAGTAGAAAATTTGGTTAACAAAGCCATATTTAATATTTTAAATTCATACTCTGAATCTGAAATATAATTATTTTTGACTGCAATATTCATACTTGATTTCAATAAATTATAATGTTCTTCAACGGGTACATTTTTATCAATTAAAAAATGATACTGACTTTCAATTTCAAAGAAATCTTTCAAGTAGCACGTTATTGAGCATTTTTTGATTAAATTTAAATTTGTATATAGAAAGGACAGAAAATCTGTATTTCCATAAACACTTGTACCTAAATTTTCTCGAATAAAGGACTTATATTTTATGAGTACAGGATTAATATCGATACTTGTAATGGATTTTAGCGATTTAATTTCATATGAATTATTGTTACTTATGCCATCATTAGCATCATTTTTTTCTAAATATTTTATATCATCCGTGCCTTTACAATTGTAATCGTAATAGTTTTCACATACTGCACGATCAGACAATGGCACGCATATTGTTCCCTTAATTTCGAGGCATTTATGAGTTCTGTCGACTGCTTTATGAATGTTTTTACCCCCAATTCCACCCTTTCCTCCTGTTCCAGGTTTACCCGGGATTTTAGTAATTTTTATCTCGTGACCTGCTGTGGTTATTATTGTAATCTCACCAACATTACCTGCTATACCACCTACTCCTCCATTACCGCCATTACCTGGTGGCTCGTAACCACGTTTATTTATTACACTCCAGTAATATTCGTCTCCAATTCTTACATTTCTGTCTTCTAGAGTATAGCCTTCTTTTTCTATTTTTTTTCTGAAATAACCCTTATTGTTATATTTGTCATTAATTTTCGGAGGTACATCAGCATTTTTACCAGGATAACCGTATCCACCGTTTTGACCATCAGCCCCATTACCCCCATTTGCAATGATTGAAAGACTCTTATTGCCTTCTATGTGTTGGCTTATTATTAGTAAATTTCCAGAATGTACGTTGACCTGGATTTCCAGGCTTTCCTGCATCGCCGGTAAGCCCTGGAGCCCCACCATTCTTAGCATCTATTTGATCGATTCCATTTATTCCACTAATGTCAAATTTTCTATCGCCCATCACTGAAATGTGAGGAGAAAATAAATCTAAATTAGTACTGTTAAAATGCAAATCAGAATCTATAAAAATTGTTTTAGATCCAAAAATCAAAATAGTAGTAACCTTAGAGCAGGCCTTAATTTCACTAATTATGTCTTTCAGCAGAATATAATTTCCCTTTGCTATAAATTAGAATCAATGCAACTAATTTGTACTTTAGTTTGTAAATTATAATAAATTATTTTATTTATTTCATTTACTATATAGTTTTTCACACCATAGTTGTTGTTTGAAATAAAAAAAAGAGCGTCATTATTTTTTAGAGGGAACTTGATAATTTTATCGCGAAATTGATTGAAATCTGAGAAATCATCAAGAGTTAGTTGTTTTGGAAAATAATTATCATATTTATTCAAGTTGGATTGAAAGTCATAGGAAGTGAAGATAGTTTTAAAATCAATTAAAAATGTGTACCAGTTTATAAGATATTCTAATTTATTTTGTAAGTTTTTAATTTCATTGCTGTAATTTAATAAGTAGCTACTTTTTTCATCCGAAACGAAAGTGTTAAAAAATTCAAAATAATCCACATTTGCAATAATTTTCTTTATTTTACTCTCACTGTAGTATTTAGTTTCTATAAACTTTATACTATCTACAGTAAAACGTTTCAAAAGTAATGTATCTTTTTTTATATCTGGTAAATTTCGTGAAAATGAAACAAGTGAATTTTTAAAATTTTCATGGTTTAGAGATTTACTAGCATGCTTATCGAAAGTGGCTACAATATTTAATGTTAAATCTTTTAAATATGGATAAAATTTCAAATGAACACTTTTAGTTAACTTTATATTAATATATAATTGAGATTTGGCAGATAAAACAAGAGAAAAGTCATCTTCTGTTGTTTTAGTATATGCACTATTATCAAATATTAGTTTTCTTAATTTCAATTTCTCTCCTTGTAAAAAAGAAGATTCAGAAACAATACCAACTTTTTTAGGTGTTCGAAAAAGTCCTATGTTATTTAAAGTTTTATCGGAAAAGATATTTAATAATTTTAATTTTTTAACTGCAAGTTTTCCTTCCAATGTTTCTCCCTTTCCTTGTTCTATCAGAGAATTCAAAACTTTTTCCTGATCATTTTTACAGTCAATGAAAAATTCTTTTATGAGCTCAATTTCATTTTCATCATCAAACTCATGATTGACTTTAGTAACAATTAACACTGCGGATTTGCTAAATTTTTCAAAACCATTAAAAAGTTTACTAATGTGATTTAAAAAATCATTGATTCCTAGTCGTTCTACAGTAGAACTGACACTTGTATGCGTAATTGTTATTAAGAATTTTACATTCTTCGTACTATCAAGAACTTTTTTTATAAAATAAGCAGCACCGATTTCTAACGTTTCATTTCTTGTATCACTAAACCCTGCAAAATCCACTAAAGCCTCGTTAGTTTGTGGGTCTATAGTTATGTCAGGAAAAATAGTTTTGGATATCAGTGTAGATGAACCAATTTTAACATCATTATCAGAAAATACCAAATTTCTACCTGATCTTTTTACAATAAGCCTTGTATTATCACCACTTATAAATTTAATTAAAGTACTTTTCCCAGTTCCAGTTGTTCCGATCACTAAAGTTAAATCTTCTTTGTTTTGCAAATTGATATTTTGAGTTCCTTCTTCTAAAAATAAAAATGTTTTTTCTGCATCATTGAAATCTTGAGGAGATACCAAAATTAGTTCACACAAAATTATTAGAAGCAAGAGTTTCATTTTTGGAATATTTATATTTTACTTATCGGGAGCTTTCTTCACATTGAGACAATGCAGGTTAGATTCATCTAAAAATATATTATACATAATTAAATAATAATCAAATCAATGTATTTGATTGATATTTGAACATTTTATATACTGTATTTATGACAATACTGATAGTATAATAATATAGCGTCATCAAAAATCCTTGTCATATGAGCAAATCGATAATATATTTTTATTTCTTATTTTAAAATTGTTTCCTTTGTTGCCTTTAGGAATGCATGAATAATGTAGCTTCTTTAAGTAAAAATGATAATTGAAACTACCCGTATAACAGTTTTATAGTGATTCATATATTGTATTATTTCTTAGCAAATTAGGCCATCATGCCTAATTATTATTGCTCTGTAATGTCAGAGGACCACGCTAGTGGGCTAGTTCCTTTTGTGGCCTCTTAATAAAAACCATTTTATTATATTATTATTATTATTATAGGGTCCATCTCGGACCCTATCATTAAGTCAATATGCAAAAATGTAGACTTATAGAGTGCAATGTAAATATATATGTATAAGTACACCTTGGTGCTTAATAAATAAAATAATAATTATTATTATTAATATTAATTAAATTTCTCAAAAATATAAAAATCTTTGATTAATACAAACCAAAAAATGTCATAAAAAAATAACAACAATATTTTTAAATTTGATAAACTGTATTATAATTTATAATATATAAAATACACCTACAAGACAAGTATAACTTACTTTTCTTATAGTGTAGACTACGTAGACTACCAGACAAAGAAATAAAGCCCAGCATACCATACAAGAAAAGAAAATATTTTTTACTGGCTGACGCAGTTCATAAAGTGAGTTGCTCATAAAGTATTCAATTTAGCAAACATATAGGGCGTGCTCAAACTAATAACATTGAACATTGAATTGAAACCTATTCCTATATATAAACCTAGTTCATTCAATATATCAAATATTTGACATTTCGTTATAAAATGCAGGGAAGAGAGGTAAAAATTATAAGGCCAATAAAAATTTGCTTTCATTATATAGATTTCAATTTAAGTTCTTATCGTGACATCAATTTATCCAACCTTCCGTCTATCTGGAATAAAAAATTGTGACGTAATATTAATGTCTGCTTTCCGAATGTCAAAAGGACATTCACCAAGTATACTACACTATAATGTTCTTTGCGTCCGTGATACGCGGTTGTGTTAAAATGCGCCTCATTTATAATTATAAGTTATAAGTTATATCATGCTACGCTACACTAGGGATGAGACTTAATTATCTTATTAAACTGGATTCAAACTCTCATTTCGAGAGTAATACACTATACATAAAAATGTAGTTATTTTTATATGCAAAAATTAACTTTGATAATATATAATTTTTTTTTTTTTTGTTCCAAACCATTCAGAGTAATAAATATATTAAAACTGAGTCAGATTCTAGCTTATTTACATATAAAATGATTTTTATACTTAACAAAATTGTATTTTATCGTTTCAATTCATTTCCCCCAGCCCCCTCAAAATGTCAAGGCAAAATGTGCATTCAAAATTTGTTGGTAGTTTGGCGCACATTCATAATTTTTTTTCTCCTCTTGTTTTGTGCTGCTCCCTGGTGGGGACATTTTACAACTCAGTTCTTGTGTTTATGGAGGAGTTAGTAATGTCATTAAATTTGTGTCACAAGATTTAATGCAATAATTACTATGTTTACCTGATTTAAATACTAAAATTATAATCAATAGTATCTAAAGTATTATATATAAATGTTAATTTGGCATTTGACAATGACGTCAATGTAATTATGGAGTGAATAATCAACATTTCATTTGACTGGTACGTATCACGCATTTTAGATGTTATTATTGCTTCATAAAAGATTATATACTGTATCCTGTGTTTGAAACAATCTATTTCCATAACTAATTGCGTTTGATATGTATGTGATTAATAAATAATCTACTTGAAAATATTATTATTTATTCATTAACATCGTTGCCAGTGATTTTAGTTGCAGTTAAATAAGAAAGTTATGCATCGTTTTTAGGGAAGACCTTGGAGTTCTTTTTACAATGCGATGCATTTGTATAACCCTCATGCTAAGAGGATTATCTATTTCATATCAACTTCACATGATTTTATAATATACAATACATAGAGGATGTATTATATTACATAAAATATTAATATCTATATCGTTTTATATCATATAAAGTACATATAAGCATTAAATTTTATAAATTCATGACCGATCAGTTCTTCATGTTTTGTATGCATGTTTTGTGATTTCCATCATACTGTTTGGTATCAAAGGTCACTTTAATTTAGCATACATACATACATACTCACTGTTAACATAAACCAAGGCTAAAATAATAGCCAGGTGAACGATGTGTCATAATGATAATATCAAATTACATAGTATTCACACGAGTTTTTATTTCATACGTCATTCACGTTAAGTGAGAAATTTAATGAATATTACTCGTACGTACTGAAATTTATGTTTGTGACTCATATTTTGTCATTTTTAATCTTATCTTTCTATGCAGGGGGTTAAAGTGAATAATAGTTGTTTGTTTTTTTCAATGTCTTTCACATATAAAATGACTTCGGATTTTTGTTTAGTTCAAAACTTGTTCACAAATTTTAACTGTAATTTTGCTATCATTTCCCTTATTGTTTACCATAATGTATGTACTATATAGTTTTTATCTAGATTTTCAAGGAAATTTTATAGTAAAGACAATACAGTTAATGGTTTTCAAATGCAAGCAATGTAAGATAGTTGGAGGGAGTGTAAAACATAAATGTTCTAGAGAATTTAATGAAAGGTTCTAGAATTTACTATATTAAATGACTGAGTCATCAATCAGGAATTTGGGTTTATTATGAATTCTAATGCTATTTTTGATTCTACAGATTTAAGCCAGGTAGAAATTGTTTTACTCCAAAAAATTGCAGGGAAAAATACCTTAATCATACTAGTACAGTATGGTAGACATGCCACTTTTCGGCCACTTAAGGATCTTGTTTGATATTATCACCATATTTACAACCAAATAATATATTTCTGTTCAAATCATCCATTCAGCTGGTTAAAGTAATACTTTACTAACATAATCATATAAAAAAATCGTTGGTTTTAACATCCAATTAATTACGAGGACAGTTTAAAGTTCGATTTTTTAAATGCTCAGTTTTCGGCCACTTATGCTACTTTCTGGCCACTGAAATTTGACTTTTCGGCCACCTTACGTTAGGAACTCACATTCGCAAGCTGTTTTCTGGCATGTTTGCGCACGATTAATTTTTTGTTTGTTTGTCAAATCATTAAAATGAATTCATTTATTGTGTATGTTAGGAAAAAATTAGCATGTTGCAATTATTTTGGTCGCTATAGCGCTTTAAATTTGCTAAACACAAACCTAACGGCCACGCGTGGCTACTTTTGAAAATTTTTATTGATGGAGCTGTTTATTTAGGGGTATGTTTGATAGCCTGATGTCACTCTCAATACAACATTACATGAAATAAAAATAATAAAACTGTTCCCACAAATCTGAGTTGCGATAAAATTGACCCTTAAAATGGTACACGACGCCCGGGCTTACGCGTACTTTTTTTAAGTATTATAATAAAAATAAAAATTATGACTTTGGGGGTTTTAATATTTGAATTCTACAGTGTATGAGAAACATTTCTGTACATTAAAAAAATTACGTATTTTTTTCCCCCTTTGAAGAAAAAAAAAAGTTGCAATTTTCACTTAATAACGAATGTTGGGTTGGGGATTTTTGGACCGTCTTTGGCAACGACTTATGGTTCTCAGAATTGTTTTCTTATTTTTTACTAAAACTATGTTGTCCCCAGAGCAAGTTCAGGTGATCAAACCTGATTTCAAATCTACAGTTTTGCCAGGAAAAAATATTGAACTTAGCAAATTAGGTGGCCGAAAAGTGACATCGGTACGAAACATCGTGTCCACTTTTCGGCCACTTTTATATTCAGTCTTAAAAAAATTGGCTAAGGCCAACTTAAGATTTATGGTGGTTAATACTTAGCTGAGATACTATAGATTCAGTGGGTTTGAGATGGCTGTCAAGAATTTGTAACTAGACCCTTATTTTCCTGAAGTACTGATATGATGTTTTTGCATAACATTAGAAGAAGCGTAAATTTTTGCAATTTTTAAGTTCTCGCCGAGTTAATAATTTAATAAAAAAAAATCCTATGAGGCTAATCATTTCAATATCTAACACAATACTGGCTAAGGTTTTCTGGAGCTAATTATACAAAAAATTTGTCCCTGGTCCATTTAGATTTTTTATTATAGGCTTTCAAAGTTCAAAGTGGCCGAAAAGTGGAAGTGGCCGAAAAGTGGCATATCTACCATACCATAACTTCATTGGCATTGTCAAATATTTTTCACCATTGTCTAAATTAACCGCATCGCTAAATTTGTTGAGAGTAAAATTGGTCTAGCTCTACCCCTACACTTTTACTGCCTGGGATGGAAGAAATGGTTATGGTAAATTAAAGCAATAAGAACCTAATTTTATTGCTCTGTACCTATCTCAGTAGGTATATTTTATTTGTCAGGCTTATTGCTCAAGTTAAATTCATGAGCTTCATATGTTCCATGGATGGGAAGTTAGGGCTTACAAGGTGAAACAATTTTGAGTGCACCCGAGGTCTGTACCATCACCTTTTTTGCAATATATGGCATTTCAGGGACCCTGTCTTGTTTGTATCAAGGAAGAATATATTTAGGGTACTGTATAAAAAAAAAAAAAAAAAAAAGGGGGGGGGGGGGAGGGGGTCCTTGGATAAAAGGTCCTAACAGCTCCCTGCCACATTTTTTCCAAGAACCTTTTTGCCGACATTTGTATTTGGACTTTGCTTCATTTGTGAATTCCAATGCTGGTTCTGTAACTGGGCAGCTTCTACATAGATTTAAGGCCACACTTATTATTATTTTATTATTTGTAACAATGAGCCTGACTTTTGTCAGGTGTAGATTACCCTTTCATTTTTTGTTTAATGTTTATTTTTGCATCAAGTGGATCATTTATAAATTTAATATTAGATTCATTGTTGCTGATGTTTGATTTGTTGTATGTTCCAGAGCGCCATGTACCCACAAAGCCCCCTGCCTCGGCACATCACGGCGCTGTACTTAGTGACGGTGATCAGTTTTGTGATCCTCTGTCACGCAGCCCTAGCTGGAGCAGACGTGCTTGTATTCTCTCAAAAAACCCATAAACCAATCGAAGACATCGAGTTTCGTGATTTGCCAGCAAGATTTGGTGATCGTCTACCCTTTGAAGGGATTCGTGGACTTATAGTATATGCCAAACCTCCCAATGCTTGCAGAAAAATGGAACCTCCTCCAAATATTACTGAATATACTGGCAAGTGGATAGCATTGATTCGAAGATATGATTGTAATTTTGAGGAGAAGATACGTACTGCCCAAAATTTTGGTTATGATGCAGCTATCGTGCATAATGTTAACTCCAGCGATTTAGGTAATGCTAAAGGTGGTAGTGTTGGTCACATTATATTAATTGTGAGGTTGATATTTCAGAACCCATGTCGGCCAAGGATCCCATGGACATCTTCATTCCTTCCGTGTTTGTTGGAGAGGAAGCGGGTCTTGTGATCAGAGATAATTATCAGTATGACAGTGGGTACGTACAACAACTTTTAGGTTTAACTTCTATGTTTTGACTTGTATTTCAAATACTAATATATTAATAGCATTCCCTCCCTTCTTTAAATTTTAGTAGCAACAAAATACAAAAATTGATTATCAGCGCAAATCTTAATTGGACAAAATATGCAATATGTGTGTAGTCGTAAGTAAAAAAAAAAAAAAATAAAAAACTGAAGTTATAAAATCTATTGATCATCTCTATTTATATCAGTGTTAATTTGTGTTTCATACTATGCAAATAGTAATATTATTTGTCACAGGATGTTATTAAGTCACTCATTTCTTCGATATTCTATATTTCATTAACTTAAAATTATACAAAATATATGTAACTGAAACTGAGTTAAATAATTAAAGTAGGAAATAAACACCATTACAGTTCAAATATATTATTGAAGGAGGGTTTATGCGTATGATGTCATATTGAATGTGCTTGGATGCCATACTGGAGTACACATTAATGAATATTGAATAACGTTGCTCAACATACGACAAACTTCGTTTATGGCTATTTTCAATGGAAAATCGGCTAGTTTTTTGTTATTATTATTTTTCTCACATTCTTGAGATACTAATTCAACATCAATGCTCTAAAAAATATTGCTTAGTATTTTTAAACTGTAAAAATGTATAATTTTCCTATGCTGCCCATGTTATTGTGTGATCCAACATGGTGATGACTTTGACATGAATGCATAGACCCTATGCAACCAAGATGTCTTCTACAGTGAAGTCCGTAGCTAGGTGAAGATTGTGATGGCAGAAATAACACAGATATTTACATTGATTAAGATGTTTTGAGGGCCTTTTCTTCAGTTGCTGAGAGTGTAATATACTAATCACTATGCAACTGAAAAAGAGGGCCATTGCCCTCAAAACATCTAATAAATATTTATGTTATCTGCACCTAGCTATGGACTTCATTATGGTGTGGTGTATTTCCTCATTCTTCCCTTTGATAATACTGTATATAAAAATAAGTTAAATGTTATGCATTTTCTTTCATTTCAGTTATTACATACTTATCAATGAGGACCTGCCTTTCAACATCAACACTCACTTGCTGCTTCCATTCGCCATTGTGGTTGGAGTTTGCTTCCTCATCACCGTGGTATTCATGGTGAGAGAGACAAATAATGGCAAACTGTATAAGTTTAAGCCAAATGAGCTAGATGCATTTTGCTAGTTGTGTAAATGTATTCCTGCTCCTCTATCATTGACAATAATTAAGTCTGAATTTTTATGTGTACTGTTTTAATTTAGGAGTTTATAAATTGACTGGACAAAAGCTCTGTGTCTACACTTATTGACCAAACTGATTGATTGATTTATTTTAGTAATGTACCAATTCAATGATAATAATGTGCAAGTGTGATTGTGATTAATAATAAAAGACTTGAAATATTATGTGAAAATGTCCGTATTTAGTAATAGTATGTAAGGTATTTAATATGAAATGTACAGCACGATGTTTGTAACAGTTTTAACTTAAGTGGACTGAATAAACTAAGTAATTCCATTTGACATACTGAATGTGTTTTCCTCTAGAGCTGTATACGGCTGATGTGCTAGCACATGCCACATTATATAGATTTGTTTTACATAATGGTAGTTTAAGCAGCATTGCTGTGGAGGCAACGAAGTACGGCCCTTACAAAAACAAAAGTAGCTCCAACTGCAGTGTATGTTTGCAGGTGGTGAAATGTGTGAAGGACTATCGTAGGGCACGACGTCATCGTCTGCCCTCGTCCTCACTGAGACAAATACCCACTTCTAAGTTCACCAAGGGAGATCCTTACGAGACTTGTGCCATCTGTCTGGAGGATTATCTAGAAGGAGACAAGTTGAGGATCCTGCCTTGCTCTCATGGTAAGTTTGTATCGACACGTTTCAGTAGAAAGAAAGGAGAAAGATGAATAAATAAACATAGCCTAGAACCTATATGAGTCTACTATTTCCTAAAACCGCATCTTCCATATTCAATAAAGGTGAGTTTCTTATCAATATCCAGTGTGATACCACCTTTGTTGAAAATGGAAGAAGTGGTTTTTGGAATTAGTAGACCTATTCGAGAGTTAATAGTGACCAATATAGCCATCTCTTGATCAGAATTGAAATTAAAGTTAGTGAGGGCTTACGCATCGAATCTCGTCAGCTGTTCAGCGCGCCCTAAAGACATGATTCAAATTGGAAACAAAATTGACCCTCAAAAGTGATAAATTGGAAATATCATTTTTTGTTAATTAATTAAATTGATTTAGATTATTTTTATTACTATTAGCTGATTTTTGGAAGGAATTATAAATCTTTTTTGGAAATTATCAGTCTCTCAATGGACTGTGTAGTCGCGCTCCAGGCTATCGCTGTCTGATCGCTGCGTAACCGTGTTATCATTTTTTTCCTGCAGAGGCGCTGTTTTTGTTGACTATGTACTCTCGAATATACTTGAATCCTGTCTCTGTGGCATAGTGGTTAGTATGCTTGTCTGGCATGCAGAGGATTGGTGTTCAATATCAAGCGTATACTGGCTGGCCTAGATGACCAGATAGAAGGTGTTTGGTATTGAGCAATGATGTCTCGGTGTGTTTAAGTATGTGCACTACCAGTGCGGTGCAGAGGCAGGCCAGGTAGTTAAGCCACCATGTATTGCCGTAGTGAGACAAAAGGTGGTCTGAGATGTACAGGTCTGGTAGAAAGAATTCAGAGGAGTGTTAAGTTTTGGGCCTGTGGTCTGGTAACCCACAGCTCGTTACTAAAAGGATTTGTCCTGGCCAACACCCACAAGGGGATGCAGCACATTACCAATGTTAGTAACGTATCTGCATTTAAAGTTTTAAAGCATTTATCTATAGTTTTGGGGCTATTTTAACTTCTTATCAGTTATGTATCATGGAACTCATATCTGATCAATTCTGAAGCTTCTTTTCTAAACATCATGCCTACATAATAAAAATTATCAGCAATTATATAGAAATTTTGCAGCATGAGTTATAGTCAAAGAAAAATGCAATGTTGTATTGTTCTGTTTGTGCAGGCATTTCCCAATAAATTTGATTGCATGAAATTTTAATGGGGTTGAATGGAAGGAAATTTAATACAATCAATTTTATTGCATACCATAAATATTTCACAGTGTGAACAGGACTTTACGCTATGCTCTGTGAAAAGTGTTATTATATTCAATTCACCATAATGCTTAATTAAAAAATAAACCTTGCAATGGCACGGAAATGTTAACCCAAGTGATGTTTCAGCTTACCACACCAAGTGCATAGATCCGTGGTTGACACGCTCTCGCCGTGTGTGTCCTGTGTGCAAGCGCAAGGTCTTTGCTCGAGACGAGAGAGTGGTATCAGACACCGAGAGTGAGACAGATGATGAGACTGCACCACTTGTCCGCTCTCCCTCCACCCCTGGGGTGACGGGAGGTGGCGGCGGAGGAACTTTTGCCAGGCAAAGAGTAAGTTTTATTTGTCAATAACTTACTTAGCAGTAATTCATACTGCTGGGTTAATTTGGACCATTTTCTCTAAATCATATGAAAAAGTAATAATATTAATTATTGATGTTAGTTAAGGCTGTGGAGCTCAATTTTTAAAGTAGGTTCTGTCTGAAATAATGACATGCTCAATACACAAACATTATTATTATTATTTTTAAATATTAAATAGAGAGGATAAACTAATTTTGATCGATTTTTCAGGACAATCCTTTCCGACGTGCAATGCGTCGCCGGCAAGATCGTGTAGCTGGGCAGTCTCATTCTGACGACACCACTTCAGCGTCCTCCCTAGAAGCCGAGGACACTGCAGTGGCCCAGGTGTCGGAGAGACCTCCAGCAGACAATGACAGCCTCGAGGAAAGTGTGGAGCACCAACATGGTGAGGAAACATTGATGTAGTTTTCTTGACAGTAGAGTGTAAAGCAGAAATATTTAAAGGAAGCAACACAACAAAGATTTTAGTAAGCAGATCAGAAGATATACAGACACTGCAGTGTTGCTGCTATTTATTCTTATTATCAAATAATCGGTTTAGTTTAGTTGAAAAATCTAAAACTGGCCATGTAAATGTATCTAGCAACACTATTTTTTTTTAATCAATTGTATTTTTACAAGTACAAGAAAAAGAAAATACAATTAAAACTGTCACTTTTTTATACCTAATGCATATGGACTGCAAAAGAACTTAGCAATCTTGATAAAAGTAAATCACACTTTGCTTCCAATGAGCAAGCAATTTTGTACATCATTTGATAAAAAAAAAATAATAATAATAATAATAATAATAATAATAACTTATCCAGCACATTTATAGCATATTTTCTCACAGTTCATTTGCTAGTTCATTTTTGACTTACACTAAACAAAAAATCAATTTAAGGAAAAAACCATCGCAGTTAGGATCAATGATAAAGAAAAGGATAGAAAAACCAGCAAGGGCCTTACCACAGTAGAAGTTCTATGGAGAGGTCGAGGTCTTGCATGGCACAGTATAATGTTATAAAAGTTTCTTTATAACTGAGAGCTTTCATCATATGATAATGACATTATCAATCAAAAGAGAAAATTACTTGAGCACATCACTGAGCAGTGTCTTGTCTTGTACTGCCGTGTTATGCTCTTGCTGGTTTGGAGTTGGTGGAGAGGGGTGGGGGTGGAGTAGGGAATTAGGGAAGGAGTGTGAATGAGTGAGGGAAGGAGTGAGTGAGGGAAAAGGTGGGGAGGGGAGTGGGAATAGGGTATATTTTTGAAATATGTTAGCGAATATTAAGTCCAGGCAGCCCTTGGGCTTTTCTGGATCTTAATATAATATGTTGATATGCTAATTCATATTGTCGTAATGTCGCATAGTTGGCTGGGCCCGGAATAGTGCAAAGTATTGTTGATTTATAACATAATTGGAAATTTGATATGCCATGAGAGGCCGCATGTTCAGCCACAGGTTTTTCCATCTCATTGTTTTTTACGGATTGTCTGTGGCCATTCATGCGGTCTCTCGCTTTTTGTGTGGTTAAGCCTATGCTTGAAATTTTTCCTGTTGGCCTGTGGTGGGGTTGGTGGTATGTTGGGTACATTCAAGTTTGTAGATTACGTTTTCTGATGTGCAAGTATTGTGGCCGTGGATAGGGTATGTAAGGTTGGTGACGGGACTTGTAAACGTTTTGCTGGGAATTTGAGTGATGCATGTATCGCATCTCCTTCCTCTGTTGCTCTGTTTGCCGTTGTTTTGACGGGAAAGATCCACTAGGTAGGGGCTTAGGTTTTGGTGTGGGATCGAGCATAACACGGCAGTACAAGACAAGACACTGCTCAGTGATGTGCTCAAGTAATTTTCTCTTTTGATTGATAATGTCATTATCATATGACGAAAGCTCTCAGTTATAAAGAAACTTTTATAACATTATACTGTGACATGCAAGACCTCGACTAAACAAAAAATGTAATAATATACAATTGGTATTTTGTTGTTACAGATGACGTGGTTGCAGGAACCTCCTCCACAGAACATTCCATCAACAGTCAGCCTGGAGAAGTGTTGGAACAAAGTACATCTCAGGTGGAGGTTGCTATTGAAGTTGAGACCCCTCCGTCTGAGCAACGTCGTAATGACGTCATCGTGTAGACTCCAGGTCAGAGTATCTTAGTTGGTGATGGTCAACTTTTTGCCTTGCTTCACCAGTGCTGCCTTCTAAGCCAAAGTATTTCATTAAAACACAACAGAAATATATTCATTACAGTAAATTTTGGTAAACTTAAATTATTAGATTTTATTTTAGCCCCCCCTCTCTCTCTCTCTCCCCCCCCCCCTCTCTCCCCCCCCCCCCCCAACATATTGTATTTTATTTTGCCTATTTTATGAAGTTTTTATTGCAGTTTTATTTGAGGTTATGTTAAAAAGAAAATCATGTTTTGTCTTTTTACACATGTAAATATTATTTTTGTTTTTAAGTTATATTTATACATGAAAAAAATGTTAATATAATATGGATCTTTATTGCAATGTGTATACATTGTGATTCTTAAGTTATGTCTAACAGTTATCCCCTTTCGTGAAACACAAATATTCATTAATTTTATGTCAGAATGGAGCTTATCAATGGTGCACATTAACCAATTACAAGCATTCCGGGTAAAACAGGGGACCCCTAATTTTGTAATCTTTAGCATCATGAAACCCTGTTTTTAGTGTTTCATAAAAAAAAAAATCTGAACACTATTAAAGTGTGTCAGGAAAAACTATAAAAAAGGGTACTTTTAGATGAATTAAGATAATTAAATCTTAAATGACTTCCCTTCCCCCCCACCAATAATACTTATTTTTCAATCATACTGTAATATTCACAAAAAGATTGGTACGCCTTGCAAGTTGAAAAACTTTATTTTATTATCTTATGGAAATACCATGTATTAATATGGAAACCTGCAATTTGCAAAGTCTACATACAAATGCATATCATTTTCATAAAGTAGTATTTCATAAATTATAATGTAAGGAACTAGTTGTAATTCAAATGTCACCTAAAACTTAATGTATCAAAAAGTTGCTTTTTTTTTCTGCTAGGGCAGCACTGGTTTACTATTACATGATTCTATTTCTTAAAAATCTCTTTAAAAAGAGAGAAAGAAAGAGAAAAGTAGTGTTAAAACAAAGTGTGCAATTTCTTTCTTTTGTGGTTTGAAAAAAAAAAAAAAAAAAAAAAAAAAAAAACGTTAAAAATGAATCTGTCCGAGAACTTTTTACTTTCATTTTAACTAAGTTTTTATTTTTGCTAATATTCTTGACTCTGTATTTGATATAGAAGATCAGATTATCATTACAGGAAGTAAGTTTTTATAGTAGTCAGGATCTTTGAGTAAAATAAAACAATATCTTCGTGGTTCCCCTATAAATATTCAAAGTCCACCTGACCTTGAAAATTTGCAAAATTTGGAAAAATTCAAAATTTGAGGTCGTCTGACATTGTTTTTAAGGTCAAGTGGACAATGGACAATTTAGCGGAATAATGATGATAATATCTGTGTAGATAATGTTATAAAGTGACAATGTCAATATCTACATTGAACTAGTCTTAAATAAAATTGTTGAATTTATTGGCACCCTTTTTATGTTAATTTTTAATCATGAAAATATTAACTATTAGCCTGCTAAAAGTGTGTAATTTAAAATGACATGCTGTTAAAGCATTTCTGTTTGCAGTTTATTTTTAAATTATTTTTGGGTTAACTATTTTTTTTTTCCATAATTTTTTAGCTGCGTTATTATTACTATTTTTCAAATTATTGTCAACTTTCTATTTTTTGTATTATATGAATTTTTTTCAATCATAACCTCATCAATGTACTATGAAAATTAAACTAGTTTCATTGGTTCTATTACTTTTAATGAACCAATAAAACTGATTGTTCAGTTATCATAGCACAAAGATGACTTATACATATATTTTAAAATTCTATAATAATGTATAAAATGTATACAATCTTTTTAATGCTTTAAATTATTGGATTAAATAATAGATATAAATGTAAAATTTAATTCAAAATAATATTATTAAAATTGTTAGTACTTTTAGCATCAATTAAAAATATTTTGAATTTGACATACTTCTCTCACTATGAAATACAATTTGATTGTTATAATGTAGTATATTAAAACACGTACTTGTATGTCTTACAAAAAAAAAAAAAAGAAAAAAAAAATGTTACAGTAATCAAAATGGCTCTAATTACATACACAAAATTGTTGACAATGTTGGTTAACAAGTGAATGGAACTCAGTTACATTTTGCTTAATTGTGACTAGTTAAATAGAATCCGTAGCAAATTTACATTCTCCTATTTTTGTGAATGGCTTTTCTATGTAGTAACCTGATAGAATACTGTCTATAGTTAGCCCCTCTTGTGTGTAGAGAGGATATGAAGGTGTTTTCATATATTCCAATTTTTTTACGTAACAGTTTCTGTAATAAATTTTGGACCATTATAAATACATTAGCTGAATTTGTGTTATGTAAAAAATTTTGAATATGTGGAAACACCTTAAAGGTGCCTGGTGTGTATCTTAATTAGTCGAATGCTTGTGGTATGAAAAATGTGATTTGAAAATTTAAAAAAAAAAAAAAAAAAAAAAAAAAAGTCTTATAAAGACAATGTTAATATTTTAGGCTTTTTTTTTAATGGGACCAATGTCTCATTAATTGTAATGTCAAAACATAAATAATTCTTAAAGCTGTTTTTTTCTGTCTGTGATATTATATTATGTGTTTTTTTAATGTCTATTTTCATCAATAATGGGGTTTAAAATAAGTACAATCATTTAGGCTAATTTTTATACTACTGTAATTAAAATGAAAATAAACATTAAAATACATGAACTGTAATTTCACAATTGCTGAAAAAAAAATTTAATAAAAAAGTGTACATTGAATTGACTCAAAATGTGGATACTTGTAATATTTTTTTTTCCAAGAAAAGAGTACATTTGAAGTGATAATATATTTTTAAAACATTAAAAAAAAAAAAAAAAAAAAAATCTTAATACTTACTTGTTAGCCTATACATTTATTTTGCATGGTTTACTTATATATACAATCTTTATTTTATTCACAAGTGCCATATATTTTAAATTTAATTTTTCTTCTTTTCTCTTCAATTTTGTAGTATTTTATGTAAAAAGTATACTTTCTTTGGAAGAAAATAATTATATCGATCTTGTTGCGAAAAAAGGTCTATCTCATATTTTGTCAGGCATAGCAAAAGGTCTATCTCGTTTTTTGTCAGTGGAAGCAAAAGGTCTATCTTGTTCCCGAACTTTATGGAGATGGCGCTCGAGATAGACCTTTTGCTTACGCTGACAAAAAACGAGATAGACCTTTTGCTTTGCCTGACAAAATACGAGATAAACCTTTTGCTTTGCCTGACAAAATACGAGATAAACCTTTTTTTTTTTTTGCAACAAGATCGATAATATGTTCTTAATTTTGAGTCACTCCAAGTCAGTACCTTGCATAATTATTTCTCTTGCAGCTATATTTTTTTTTATTATTATTATTTTTTTTAAATATTAGGTATATATCTGGTAGAAAAAAAAGAAGTTATTTTTTGGTATTTTCAAAACTTAAATTTAAAGTGAATAATTCTTTTGGTTATATTGTGTGAATTGTTATTAAATATAATTACCATTTTTATTATTATTATTATTATTATTATTATTATGTCTTGTGATTGTCATTATGTATCAATATTATTATTATTTTTAAATTAAAATTTGTTAGATGACCATGCAAAAAAAGGTGATTTGGAATATTATTGACCTACAGTATATTGTACACATCCATGGTGTGAAGGTGACATGAAAGGTGTTTTTAAAAGACAGGGGCTCAAAACTTGAGTGCAAGTAAATGTTATATTGCCAGTGCTTCCCTCTCAACAACTGCAGACCTTTTCATTGAATTCCTATCATTGATAACAACAATATTACTTCCATGAAATTGTCAATCATTTTTGCAAATTAAAGAAAGAAAAAAAAAAAAAAAAAATCTGGGTAATTTTATTTTATATTCTAAAAGAGAACATTTTTTTTTTTTGCCCTTAATCGATTGATATGTAAATTTCAATTTTTTGAGTTTATTTTGTATTTTTAGTTAAATTTTGAAAAATGACGTCTTGGGCTTCAATGTATGCATGTAAAAGTTGCTGCCCATGATGTCATTTTGTAACTTTCAAAAATTTAATCAAAATATTTCATGAACTAAAAAACTACAAATTTGCATAACTATTGATCCAGCACAATGTCCGCTTTTAGAGTATGCAATATATTTAGAGTAAGCCCCCCCCCCCCTATTTTGAGGGGGGGGGGGCTTCCTCATAGTAACAGTATTTTATGAGTGACAAGAAGTCAAAGGTGATACAGATACAAAGCTGACAACCCAGCACTTACCTGCACTCAGTTACAAAACACTTTCTTGTAAGAGCAGCGTCTCATTTCATGTAACCTCACGTCACGAAGTGTACCAAACTTAACTGAAATTAAAATAAGTTCTCTCTCCTCTTCTTTTTAAGTATAATAAAACATTGGAGCAGCTTTATAACTAGATAGAAAACAGCTGAACTATTTATTATCATTGCTTATTAAACAATTGTGTTATTTTACTGTTTTTTTCTTTCTTTATACATATTTATATATTTTTTAAATTTTTTTCCTCACTTTTTCATTCCTACTTGTGTCTTTTAATTAATATAAATTCTAGATTCGTCAATTTATTTATAAACACTACAAAATAAAATCTTGCATTTGTTTTAATATTTAAATTATTAATGAGACTGATTGAATAATGAACATAAAGGTAAAGTTTCAAATCATCGTATAACGATTTTTTATTTTATTATTATTATTATAATTTTTTTTTTTTTGCAGTCATCTAACAAATAAAGATAAATGTCCTAGTTTTAAAAATAATATGAAAATATTTTAATTTTATAACTTGCTATTAATAATATCATTATAACAATATCATAATATTCTGCTATATGCTTTACATATTAAAAATATATTATACATTATGCAATTTCTAAAATAACTTGTCTTCTGTGGAACATGCATATAAACAAAACAAATATTATAATGGTTATTCTTTGTAATCTGTTGCCAAAAAATGAAATAAACTGTAAATACTTTTAAAATTTTTGTTCGTATCGTCAGGGATTTTTTTTTTAGTAAGAATTTCATAATTATGAAATATATTGCGTGATTTATAAGTTATTTAATGTCCCGCTAGAAGATACTTAGAAATATCTAGTGTACTTTAAAGGTGCATTTATTTGTTATAACTTTTGCAGCAAATTGTTAAATAGCATTGCTTTAAATGGGAGTAATTATTTTGTCGTTCAAAGTTATTATAAATCAATGATTATGTGAATGCACTTAAAAATTACACACAGCTGAGAGCTATTACTAGAAACATTACAGGCTTTAATATGAAGCAATGCTATTTAAGAGATAACCTCTTTTATTTAATTCTATTCATTATATCAATACTAGTTATTGGTTAGTAAATAATATAGCATGGAATTTATTATTTATAACATTGCATTCTCATCACTCAATTAAAAATTGAAATAAATAGGCGCCTCCATTCACCTTCACTATATATCTTAGTTTCTGTTGTAATGTAAGTATAGGAAGTTTATGTCATATTACGGTTTTTATTAATTTTAGCTCATTTATTGTCTATTGAAGAAAAAATATTTAAATATCTTTTAAATTGTGAATAGAAAAAAATTTAAAAAAAAAAAAAACAAAGCTAGAATGTTTAAAAATTCAAATACGCAAGCTTAGAAGAAGGTGGCGCCGACACACATACAAAAAAACCAAAACAAATTCTAATCGCAAACCGCGTAGTGCAAATTCTTCTTGAAATGTTGCGGCAAAGTTAATTGTGATAGAAGTTACTATAAAAAAACACCGACGAACCGTCTTCTTGCCGAATTTACGTATAAAATATCGAGAAAAGTGATTGAATTATAATTTAATCAAGAGATTACAGTGAAAAGTATATTATAAGACTGAAAAGTGTGTCGTGGAAAACAGATATTATTTCTTCTTCTCCTAGCGGGCGTATATAAATAGACATGAGGGTTCCGATTGAGCTAAGATTGTGTCTAGTTAAGGTTGTTTTTAATTCGCCTCTACAATAAATTTATTATCTATCATCTTTTTTTGTCTCCTCCGTCGTATAAATTAACGGAATAATAATAATAATAAAAAGTTAGTGTCGATTTTTTATACGTATATAAAATATGCTTGAGAGTGGTTTACAAAATACGCGACCTCCTTTACTTGTCGGCGAGCGAGCGGTTTGGTTGGGCAGTGGTAGTGGCTTACCACAAGGAGGTACTGTACGATGGATGGGCAAATTACAAGGAATGGGACCAGGATGGACGGTTGGACTTGAATTGGTAAGTTGAAACCATTTTTATTTTGTCTACTTTTTTTTTTTTTGGGGTGACAAAAAAATTTGGAGCGTCTAGAACATTATGGGGATTCCCTTTGTGTGTGTGTATTTTTTTTTTTTTTTTTTTTGGCACGTAACTCTGCGGGTATATTATGCAACTCGTAAGTAAATTGACACTTTTTTTTTGTGTGTCGTTATGTCAATGACATTAAGAACCAAATGTGAAATGTATATTTGATTATATTCAAGATTGAAATAATTTTTATTGAGAACCAAAATAGATAAAATATACTAAAATTTTGCCGGTTTATGTTGCCAACTTCGTTCGATATTTTTTATAAAAAGTCTGCACTCGCGACTTACAGACAGACCTATATTTAAACCACGTGGTTTTTATGACTGATGTTACCGCGGCTCTAAATTCTCTGTATTTTCTGCTTATTTCTACTGATTTATTTTATTTCTACTTTGCTCTTATAGTATTGCATTTTTAATGTTATAATATTAGCTGCTTGCTATGTCTATAATTGTGCAATTATTTGAGCCAAGTTTCCGTGTTAAAGTAGAGTTAAAGAGAGTAGGTGTACATAATGACACATTTCAGTCGCATTTATATCGCTTGCATCATAGATGAGGAGGAGGGGTGATCACATGGTACATTTATTTTGTATATTAAAAGAAATTAGCTAGTCAAGTACTACACTACAATTTTTGTTAGTTTAGTTAAATTTTAAAACTACGTATTTATTATAAAATAGCACAGCACGTAATGTGATCAATATTAAGAATTATATTCTTTATTTAGATCTCGTGCAAGAGGTTTCCATTCATATTTCACGAAACCTTGACTATTATTGTAGAACAATAATTTTGCTAGCATTAAGATGTTTTACACATAATATAAAATTTTACCCATATAGAGTATACTATTAATATAAAGAAATAGTAGGGAGGGGGGGGGGGGGGGGAAGCAATACTTATGAATTAAAGACAAATTTTTTTTCTTGAGAGCATCTGTGAAAGTGGAAAAAATCAACATTTTAAAAACAGTATCATCAATTTTCATTATAATTCTATCCTGCTTTCCTCGCAATTTAATTTTTTTTACCAAATCGTACACATTTTTGCAGTTGCTGTCTTATTAATGTTCAATTTATTTTATAATAATTTTATTTATTTACATTCTAAATCATTGTACGTTACAATATTTATTTTAATATTTTAATTTATAACCGTGGCTAACAGAACGTACGCAAAGCACAAGAACAGCAAATTGGCCCACACTTGAGTATAGATTTTTTTTTCCGATTTAATCAAAAGAGTTTTTTTTTTATTTATTATTATTATTTTTTAGCATATTGCTGACTCAAATGAATACAATGTTGTACGTAATTGACTTTTAGTAGACAATAAATCAAAGATGAAGTATAAACATTATTATCGTTTTGTGGGTGGAAGAATACATTTCAAATTGTAAGGGTTTATGTTTATTGTGTGTGTAAAACAGTCTGTATATTATACATCAATATACTGGTTTGGCTTGCTAGGAAAATAATGTTTGTATTTTCAGATTGGATTTTAGTACACATTGTTTGTATCTATATTAAAATAATAAAAATTTATTGGTTTTTATTTTTAATGCAAGGTTTTTAGGAGGCTGTCATGAATGTAAACGGCATCGAATAAATATTCGCACGTTAATTTTTTAGTGACAATTAATGTTGATTTTGATGTTATTTTCTCGATGTTTTGTTTCGCACATTTGTGTATTTTTACTACCTTAAAAAATTAATATCGCATTTCAGAAATTAAGTACAGTATTATAGATCCACTTTGAATATATTTGTTATTTAATGCAATTTTAGTGTGTTTATACCTGATACTTTTTAGTCAAATAATTTGTTCCAATTTGTAAATTTTGACAAGATCTTATAAGTCACAACAAGGAGCACAATTCAATTAAAATTTGTTTTAATTTAATTATACGGCTGATCAATTTAAAATCTTAATTTTATATGCGCCTTTGAGTAAGTAATAACAAAATATTATTATTATTATTGAGCCAGGCAGATCATAGTAGCAAGCAGTTACAATTAACGTTGGTCTTGTCATATAATAATATATTTACAATTTATTTACATTAATGAAACACTAATTGATGCATATGTTTCAGTTAGTCGGTAGAGATTTCTTAAAAAAAAAAAATAGCAATAAAAAATGAAACAATAAGGCTAGGCTAATTACGTTCAACTTGTCTGGATAAAATTTACAAGTGGTTCTCCATTGCAGGGGTAGAGTAGGCAACAGTGTGTACACAAATGACCAACTGGTTGCCTACGCACACAAATCGTAGGGAAATATTGTTCTGAAGTAGAAATATTGGATATTAAAAAATAGTTATATACAGTATATTTTTTTGAATATTTATTTTCAGCTACATTAAGGGTCTACTAAGACTTGTAATAATTAAGTCTTAGACTCGCTTGAGTTACTGACTGTGTGTTAATCCTACAGGACCGTTCCCTGCCTTACGGTGGCATTGATGGCTCATGGTGTGGACGTCAGTTGTTTCAATGTCGTACCAAGCATGGCCTCCTAGTGCCCGCTAACGTCGTAGTCAAGGAAGACGCACTACTTAGGACATTCGGTAAGTACTTATATCATTACTCTCTTACTAACCACGTTATCGATCATGTATTATCAATTTTCATCACGATCCAAAATTTTAATTAAAAAAGGGTTTAGGTATATACGTCGTTTTAACTATTATCATATTGTTACGAAAACTGACGTGCGTAATATAATTTCGCTTATTTGTTTTGTGTTTTGACTTCTATAAAACAGTATCGATATGCGATTGTATATATGATAACAAAATTTTCGACATTTGTATCCATTTCAATAGCTGTTCAATCACTATTAGGTCATTCATAGTCTCTCTCGAGGAAGTATTAATAAATAATCGCACCAAATAACATGTACTGTTAGTTTTAAAGTAAACACATTCAATGTGAAAAGAAATTTTCGTGTTTTATGGTACACATGTTTTAAAATAATAAAATTTTTTGTTTTGTTTTTCCTAAATCTCTAACAATCAAAAACAGCATTACAAAGACTCTGTATTCCTTATACAGAATAAATATATAAAGGAAAAGGTGGGGGGGGGGGGGGGGCTATTTATATATTATACTTATATTTTACAATTTCAAAAAGGTAAATACAATATTGATTTATATATTATACTGAAGATCGTATAAATATTTCTTCTATCCTGAAGAACGTCTGTGTGATTATATTATATTAAAAAACTATGTAATGAAAAGTTTCTTCTTTAAATTTTACAAGCAAATAGATTCAGAAAAAATAAAAGAAATAACTTGGAAAAGTCAAGTACAGTATTTTTAAACTTCAAAGTTTTCCGGTGGCTGTAATTTTTATTTTTGCCATTCCTATAATTTTTAAACTTACGTTGGGAAAGAATAATACGCAAGTAAGCAAAAGTTTTTAAATGTAAATGATTTGTTTTAAAATTTAACCTTTGAAATTAAAATGAAGTCAAGAAACAATTGGCAGTGTTATGTTACTGTAAAAAAAAAAAAAAAAAAAAAAAAAAAGAAGAAGAAGACAAAAAGAGGTAGATAAAAAATTTGGCACGATTTTGCAGTGCAAAGTACCAAATTACAAGAATAATTGTTTCATTTCGTTACACACCGTTATGAAAAGTGAAATGCGTTTCTTATTTGACTCCTGGCTCAAATATTTATTTTTTTATTTTTATTATTTTTGCTTATTTGGTTTTCTTTGTGGCTAATTCAACGTTTGTTATTATTTTAATTAGATTTGGGCAATTAGCTTAGAAAGTAAGACAGGTCAAAAATTCCTCCTTTATGATTCAAACTCTTAATTTTAAGCGTGGGCTTATGTTATTTTCAAATGGTTTTTTTTATGTCTTTGTTTTTCTAAAAGTTTTAAAGAAAGGCACACAGATTTTACTATCAACATTATTATTTTAAATGCTCTCACATATACTTATATAGCGTGTTCACACTGCGCAATATGTTGCATGTGCAATAAATTTGACTGCATGAAAAGTTAATGGCTTTTTAAATTAAGATTAAATGGAATTAAATTTATCACATATTGAAAAATTACTATATGTATTAACAGAACGTAAAAATACAATTTGTTTTTAATGTAACACAAGGGCGAATTCAAAGTAAAGGATAGTAAGAAAAATGGTCATTATTATAAAGCAATATAATGCGGAGAAATACACGTAGCAAATTAGTCAATGTGACTAATAAAGGAACAACTGTTTTGAGGCTGACTATAAGCGATTTCTCTCACATCCGCTTCCGTTTCGACGTACTGCGCATGCGTAGGAAATAGAAACGGAAGCGTATGTGACCGAAATCGCTTAAAGTCAGCCTCAAAACAGTTGTTCCTTTATTATAGTCAATAGAATAATGAAAGGAAGCTTAACAAACGGATTGAAACGGGTCAATACAGTTGAGTAAATATAGTTTTGTTTTATATAATGATTTGCTGTCGTAAAACAAATGAATATAAATATACTATACTACTCGTTCAAATTAGAAACATTATCGTGACCTAATTTATATTATTGCATAATGTTTCTCGTTGGATATAAATAAAACCATTCAGAATTATTTTCATTTATGTACATTGTAAAAATTCACTAGACTTTGCTTGTATAACTTTTTATAGTTACTATTATGATTTGTCTACAATCAATAAAATGTCTTTAGTTTGGATAATAGAAAAAACCACTTGTTGCAACAAATGGTGTGTGTTCTCGTTGCTACTTGTTATACTAGATGTCTCCTGTAATATCAACTATACCATTATAGAAGGAAATTAAATAATTATTATTTAATTAAAAGGAAGGAAAAAATTGTATATCAACAAACATGCTATAATTACCATGTAACAAAATTAACATTTAATTTATTATTTCACATTCTATACTATTACTATTGATAATTAGAAAGACGTATAAACATCACAACCCTTAATTTATATTCATTTGTTTATAGAAAAATAGTCACTCACACCACGCGCATCAAAAGATCGGAAATACCGACCATTCTTCAAGGTTGAAACACGAAATTTGCATACTTGACTCGTGCCAATTTTTTTCATTTTTTTTTTCTTGTTCGTAGGTGTCTTGTAAAAAAATATACATATAAAATTATTGCTTATGGTTTCTTTAGTGCATTCGGTGTCTAAATTTAGCTTGGAATAAAATTAAAAAAAAAAAAAAAAAAATCATATTTTGTACCAACGACGGGCGTATGTTGCTCGGCAAACGTTGACAAGCGTATGGTTTTATGTTTCAAACAAAGAAGAATATCTTAAAATTGCATCTAAAGTTGATGCTATTTGCATATAATACGGACGATAATTATACAACTAAATTGCATTCACTGTCATCCAACGATCAACCAATCAATCAACTATTAATCCAACGACCATAAAAATAAAAATTATTAGATTAAGGTTAATGCTACTTTAAATGGAAAATTGAAACCATAGTCAAATATGTATTTATCACAAATACTCAATTACATAAACACATTTCATAACATTAAGTCTCGTTACTAGTGAATGGTGGACGAGGAGTAAAATATCATGGAGTTTGACATTTTCAATTGTTACTAATTTTAGTAATGATAAAAATTCAATTAGACTCTTTTGCACCAATTGTTGATATTCGTCTTATAAAGTCGTTAGAAAATTGGTGTTTATATAATATATATAAAAACCTTTTAGTTTACAAAGCTTATAAATATATAATTTATATGTTTTTTTCATCACCATTTTCAATACAATTTTTCACAATGAAAATGATTGCAAAACCATCATAGTGTTTTTTTACTTTAATAATAAAATAATACATTTTTAAACATGTCTATGATAACTTAATCAATAATTAAACGCTATATAGGAGAAAATTTACATTCACTAATCTCCCAAATATACAACAATAAATTTTACCATCATTACCTAAACGATGAAAGATTTTTACGATAAACTAAGTGTCTCATTAAAAAATGATGAAATTAATATTTTAAACAGTAGTAAATCTCATTTTGTACAATATGTGTTATTATACGTGACGTTAGGGTAATTGAAGAGCACACATATAAAAACACACATGCAATAATGCTTTTAAATACTTGAGTCTGCAATTACTTGTAGAAAGATCAGCTTATGAGATTGAAAGGAAGAGAGAGAGAGAGAGAGAGAAAAAGAAGAAGTAATATTTTTCTTGAACTTGGTCCAAGTTTATGTATGTTCGGCAACGTTGCTTGATCTCTCACAAGTAGGCTCGTCCACTATGCTTACTTACCCACTTTTTTTGCTGTGACTTTTAGGCTCAAATCCAAGATTTTTCGTCCCCTTATACCCCTCTCTCACAAAGATTGTATCGTGAAAAAAAAAATCAGAAGGACTTTTTCTTCTTTTTCTCTTCAGTTCTCAAAAAGCGATGTAGTCCCAAGGTTGATTTAAATTGAGACCTGATCGTGAGTTAATACTTCTTTTGATTCACTGAACTTTGACATTATTTAACCAACAAAGACGATATTTTACTGTAATGAAATAAATATAAGAGTATAGGAAGCGTCCTCGTTTCTTTTGTACCTACTGTACTTATTTTAAATTATACACATATATTTTTTTATTTTTGCTCCAAATAAAATTATAAATATTTTAAATAACATAATACCTTTTTTTTGTGTTAATTGCAACGATAAAAAAAAGTCAGAACACATTTCTCCTTAAAATGTTCATTTCCATCACTGTTTCAAATCATTTTTCATTTGTGTGTAGCATAATTATACAAATTTTTAAGTGTCTGCTTTTAAATCTCTTCGTTTATTAAACATATTTTACTTCACTAGGAAATCTGACACGTACAGTTCTTCTCGTTATGTTTATGTCCATAGTGTACATATTAACAACATTTTGAAAAATATGACGACAGATGCAGCGTGTTAATTAATTTAAATTATGTGACATTATTTATGTAATTTTCAAATTAACATATAATTATGAAAACTTATCCTGGAGATAACTGTAACATAATATATAACCCATTTTTTTCTAAAGCTTTTCAAATAACTTTAGTCGTCTGTTTTAAATGATAAAAGGAATAAATTTATATATCAATTTTTTAAAATGCAAAACCCATCATTTCAGGATTATTATTATTTACAATTATGAAGCATAAAAAAAAATATCCAGACTAAAGTTTATTAAAATTTAAAAATATTTCCAGCCTTCATTGATGTTTCGTCTACATTCGCAAAGATTTATTTGTAAGACATGAAGAGAATATCCATCATAAGTTTAGTTTAGTGTGGGTTTGAGACGTGGCGACATTACGTGACGAAGAAGTATGCTGAGAGTTTGACCGAGGGATGGCGGGTGAAGCAGAAATATACCTCGAGCTTGCATCGACATCTAGCTGCGCGTTAATCAACACTTTGCTACTATTTGTTAGTCTTTGTTTTAAATACATGTAGGCTTGAGAAGTAAACTTTTTGTTATTGATACGTCAACCTGTGTAACTAATGATTAGTTTACAAAGAATAACCTCATTCACTATTTTGTCAACATACTCTCTCATACATCTCTCTCTCTCTCTCTCTCTCTCTCTCTCTCTCTCTCTCTCTCTCTGTTTGTGTTTTGTAAAAATAAACTCAATTAAATTAATATCATGCAGAAATAACAGCTGATAATGTCCAATACACGGAAAGAATAGATTACGTATTTTATGCTGCATTTATGTCATTCACTATTAGCATAAATGTTACTAAATATAGACTAGCAGAAATAATTATGCTATAGAACGTAATATTTATGCTATGTAACATAGTTATTATGCAGTAAAGCATAAATTATGTCGTAGTGAAGAAATGTTGCTGAAAATGGGCTAGCTTTAATTTAATTAGCGTGTTAATTTTGTTTCCGTGTACACTTCAGATTTTAATGCTCTACATAATACAGGAATGATATAAGAGTGCATGCGCTTGACATCATATTTAATGCGCTTGGATGCCATACTGGAGTAGTGAATAACATTGCTCAGCATAGGACAAACTTCGTTTTCGGCTATTTTCTTTGAGAATCCGGTTAATCTTTTGTTATTGTTATTTTTCTCACATACTTGAGATACTAATTCAACCTATCAACATCAATTCTCTCAAAAATATTGCTTAGTATGCTGCCCATGTTATTGAGTGATCCAACATGACGTCGACTTTAACATGAATGCATACACCCTATACAACAGCGAAACAGTTGATAAAAAAACAGGCTTTTATATTACAATTAAAAATCTGGTGCCCTAAGAAATAATTTGTGATGTAACTTAATTAATTTAGATAATAGAAAACAGTATAGTAAACGTCATAATATCATAATATGCGCTAGCAAATTTATAATGTTTGACCGTACGACCAGCTCATGCAGCCTAAAAATAAATAAAACAAAGAGTTGCGTGTGAATATGCAGTTTTTATTAGAAACTTTAAAATTTACAGAAACACAAACAAAAAGATATGAAGTGTGTGGTCTACAGACCTCACACTACGGCTGCATTCAAAAATAGATGCGACTGGAGTAAAAGTTGATAAATATTGACGTTTTGCAATTTAGTTTTTATGAACTATAAGCTCTAACTAAGAAGCAGGCATTTCTATTTGCAGATCTAGTTTCAACTTTCCTATGACTTATGTGTTCAAAAATATAACTTGCGGTTAATGAGCCGTGCTGAGAGTCTCTACAACGAGGGTAATACACTCCAGTAACAAGTAAACTCGAGCAATCGGAATTTTATGGAGTAGAAGCAAGTCTATAGTTGATGGTTAAATTGCTTTTGAATCAAATTGTAGCATAATTTTTATATCTGGCAAATATCAGCACGTAATTTTTATATTTCACTGTCCTGTCAAAATCCAAAAGTATGTATTATGTTATTAATTTACATGCTGATTTATTTTCACTAACAATGCATCAAATCCAAAATCAAATCATTTGATGTGGAGCATGAATTTTATTCAAATGATAAATTGTTGGTTTTTGTTTTCCCTATGTTATCTGTTACAATCATAATAATAATAAGTAACTTTATTAAGGCGTTGTGAGGGCTTGACAGCCCTGTTTTACAAAACCTTGACCACAACATTACATGTAAACATTACATAATAAGCACACACACAAAAGAGAGAGAGAGAGAGAGAGAGAGAGAGAGAGAGAGAGAGAGAGAGAGAGAGAGCGAGACAGCAATAAAACGTAGTATATGAGAGAATTTTGTTTTTACCTTTTATTATTATTAAAACTTTGAAATTAATTTGAGGGTTAATTTTGAGCTCTGATATGCCTTTTTCCTAATTTTTCCTTATGATCTCAGATATCTATATTTTATTATTTTACAACTGAGGGATTTTTGTGTGAGTACGAGACTATTTCACGACGATGACAGAATCAGACATAAATTATCTCGTCCTTATTGTTAGCTTCTATATTGTTACTCTATGCTTTATGACGTTTCAAATAGAGAAATTACTTATGCAGATTGCCGAGACATGTATAAAAATAAAATGGTTATGAGATATAAAATTTCACACCTTACATTTACGAGTACGAAAGTCTTACCGGAAATCCGTATTTCATGTGACACCTCGCTTATAGCTCATACTGTGATGATATATACACTAATATATTTGTGTGCGAATGTTGTTGGCGAGTTGCCGTAACAGGACGTGTCTACTGGAGAGACTCTGGAGTACTCTGAACAAATTTAACATAAGAAATTTGTATTATTACTTTGAGTAAATAGCACGTATTTTTATAATAGCCTTCCATCAATACAACATGAAGAGTATTTATTTCATTCTGTCCTCATATACGTACAAGAAAATTCAACAAATATATCTGGTTAGGTTTATCACATATCTGCTACAACTCGATTCATATACGTCTCAATAAGTTTCAATGTATATTTAATTTATGACCTATAGACTTTATTTTTTATATTAAGAGTTCATATATATTTTGCTAATATTTTGAACTTCATTTCTATCTTTTTCTTTAGTCCATCTAATAGACACAGTGACAGATTAGCTCCTATAGAATTGTATTGAATTTATACGATAAAAAAAACGTGTTTCTTTCGTTATATAATAGTTCAACTCGTCTTTTGTTTGTATTTACAGAAATATAATATTCTGTATAGGCTTTCAGAGTGCGTCGACGCTGAGCAATAATAATGACGTAAAGTGTACATGAGGATGGTAAATAGTGTCCATGTCTGTACGATGACCACGTGGTGTGCCCAGAAATAAGACACGAGGAGCGAGGAGCGTCACAAGGAAATCCCTGCCTTCGTGCATTTCACTCACCTCCGTGCCTGCCGTGGTGCTCACATAATTCAGCTGATTCACTTTCTTCTGTGGGGACTTTGTTTAGCAAGCATGCAGAGCCAAATTCATGCTGCCAATCTTATTTGTTATATGTGAATAAATTTAAGGTGCTATATACCTTACAATGCATGGCGAGCGACCGCTTTAAATATCGTAGGCAAACGTAAACGCTTTGTTTGCTTTCTTTTCTTTTCTTTTCAACACATTGGTCAAATGAAAATTATAACATATACTCGAAATTTGATGACATAAGTTATATTTTAAATGTTCAGTTATTCTAAAATTTTCCAATTTTTGGAAATCACTTCAATTTTCTTTTGTAAAGAGAAAGAAAGAAAACTATTTTAGATTTAATTGTTCCCTTTAATTGAGTGTTAAATTTTGATTATACCTATTATTAAGATCTAGAAATGGAGCTCAGATTAGCCACTGTTGTATAAATTAGAAATACGTAGTTTAGGTTATATGGGCCTATACATTTATCACCATCAATATGGCGTCTCTCTGGCAGCGTTTTAAAAGTTCTGATTACAAGTTGTAACATTTTATTCCATGCGATGGTTCTCCGCTTTTGAAAGCTCGTCAAAAGCAAGCTTAAAAAGTTGTCAGTAAAAAATATATCACCACACAAATATAGTGAATGTAATCTACCCTCTCTCTCTCTCTCTCTCTCTCTCTCTCTCTCTCTCTCTCTCTCTCTCTCTCTCTCTCTCTCTCTTCTGTCCATGAATGGACATAATATATTTTTAATGAATGAAAATACAATTTTAAATGTCAAAATTAGAAAATTAATTTGAACACAGCTGCGTTACACCTGTAAAAATACTGCATCGTTCATAACAAAAGTTGAATACATATACGGCGCTTGAATATATTTTATTTTTAAAAGAATGAAAATAAGATTCATGTTTCTTGAATGAAATGAAGGGTAAATTAATGTCAGAAAAGAAAAGAAGAAAAAGATGCTTACACCGGATATATATTTCTTCACGATGATACTTTTCTTCATCTTTTGATATTTTTCTCATCAGACAACTGTACAACATTTTTATTTTTATGTTTTAACTTTTGTTTATAACTAAAAAGATTTGATACGCTAACTCGTTAAAAAAAATGTTAAGAATGACATTTAATCTAATTGTATCTTATAAGAGACGATGTATTTTAATTGAAAAATTCTTATATTGACTGTAATTTTATTCATTAATGACTGGAAAAAAAGTAATTAATGATGGTGCGTTGATAATTGAACTTGAAACCTTTTTCATTATAAGTCTATTTTGGTACCCTTGTTTTATTTTTTGAGATTCTATTATAGTGTTGTGAACTTTAACGTATACATACACAGATAATGATAATTACGTATTGTTAGTCTTCAGCTGGAGAATTAAATTAAAACTTTATTTACTGCACAATTTAAATTCAATTTTTTCCCCTGTAGAACTCATGATCAGTTATTTTAATTTTACATACTTACTTAATTAAAACTTTTAAAAACAACTCCCATATGGGCATATACACAGTTGTGTGTTAATTCTTAAGAGTTTTATTGAGGAGTCTCCTAAATTTAAAAATTTACCCCTATACTCTTTTAATAACATCTAAAAGTCAATAATAACTATGATGGAAAAAAAAAAAAAAAAAAAAAAAAAAAAAAAAAAAAAAAAAAACTAACCATCACATAAGGTAGAAAAAGTTGTTGAAATTCATTTTAAGTCTTATTCGTAATTCAAAATTTTGCATAGCGTGCACCTAAAATTTTACATACGTACTTTAAGTTGCCTTATCCTTAAGTACTAACTGTAAGTACCACTGTGCAAAAAATTAAATTGTTCTACCAAAATCAAATCACCACAGATACTTCATTTGTTAGCCATTATTACTACATCAAAATTTCTATCAAATCAATAACTTCAAACATTTTTGTTTTTCTGTTTGTCTGGCCAAAGCACATTAATACGTGCTTTTAACATGGTTATTTAGTATAGTTCAAAATATATGCTGCCTAATAGTGATTCCATACAAAAGGGTTCAAACTCAACGTGTCACGTATCACACAATATTCCTAACTTCTATATTGTAAAAGAACAAAAGGAGTTGCGGCATTTTACAGCGCGATCACTTTTTTGACGCCTTGACGTGCTATAAAATTTGAGGAAATAGTGAAAACATTAATGATATTTCACATATCATTAAAAAAAAGAAAGAAAAAACTCAAATGCTTGCTTCATTGATTTAAAACGCAATGCTAATTTAAGCATGTCTAAATATATGAATTAACAACCAGTTCCCTAAAGCAAACCAGAAGTAATGATGAATCACCTATTTTTTTTTTTACTTCTTTTCCTTGAATAACCAAACTTTGAACGTGTATTGGGTTAAATTTAGACAAACAATAAAAAACATTTACCCTTGGCTTTGAAGATTCAAATATAGTTTACAACTTTTTTTATACATATTGTGTACAGTTTGTGTGTAATTTGAGAGTATAATATGAAGAATCACTGTTTAGAATATTAATACTGAGATAATAATTTATTTATGTAATTTTACATTTCAGAAAAAAAAAAAAAGAAAAAAAAGTTTACAAATTATGCTGCTACAATATATTATTACATTTCTACAGCAAAATAACTTTGCTGCTGAGTATTAGTTAAAAATGTAACTTTGCAGTGAGGTTTTACAATTTTTTAGCTTTGAAAAGTAGCTTTGATGTACAGGATAGCCGTGCGAACATTATAATTTATAAGCTATGTTCCAACCTTTCTATTCCATTATATTAATTTTATTTTTTTTTCTTTTCTTTTTTGGAACAATTTTTTACAACGATTTTTTGTTTGATTATTTTACACTTTTTTTTTCTTATGTATAAAAAAGAATATAGACCTCATTAACACATTTTTTGTTTCATTTTTATTGCCAACAAAAATTCAACTTTGATTAATTTTTGGTTGTTAAATGAATGTGTATTTATATCTATCGTTAAAATTGATTAGGTCTGCGTTTTATTTTGCAACTTGTTCTGTTATGTGGTTTTATAAAATAATATTAAATAAAACCTCTATAGCAAAAGTAAAATAGAAGCAGTGAAATTGAATAATTTAAATTACAATAGAAATGATTTATTCATAATATCATTGCTTAGAAGTATTCTCTGTGTTCTGAATATGTGACGACTATACAGTACAGTTTAAAGAATGTGAAATTGAAATACATCATGCCACTTAATATTGTGCAATAAAAGAACTCTGATTTGCTATCCACAAAAGTTGTACGAGAAATTGTTTGAGGTTGCGAGATTCCACTCCAACAATGGCAGAGGCGACGTGTCACGTATTTCTTAATTGAACTTTCGTCTCTATAGTCAGAACCAGCTGTCAACTGCTCAATGAAATCTCAAACTGAGAGTTGAAGCAATTCAGACTCGCTAGCAAATACTTTTATATTTAAATAAATGCTAAGGGTGGTTTATTATATTAGGCTTATCAAAATATGATAGTCACCGGGAACTGATTTTTGGCACAGTAGGTATTTTTTTTTAAAAGTAGATGTAAATATTATGGGATAGCACCCACAAAAAAGGTGTTTGAAAATTTTGACTCATAAGGCTAAATGTTAATTTTATTTATTATTTTGTCTTAGTTTCAACAGTAACCTACGCTGAAATTATTGTCAAGAGATAAGGGGAGTTGCCACAAAAAAAGCTCTGAAATAAACATATGATATCAATAAACAATCAAACGGTAGGTATCAAACCACTTAATAGGATGACATTTAAGAACATAAAATAAAGTAAAAAGGAATTTTCTAATTAAAATTTCCTGTCAATAAATGAAATAATTATAATTAAAATTGATACTAATATATATGTTTTTGAATTCATATTTAACATTACATGTCTAACATTTCTAACTATTTATTGTAACTGATTGTACTGTAAAACAGTTGAGTTAAATTGAGAGGCTGTATGCCTGATTTCGCCCAATAAAAGCCGTTAATTATTATTATTACTGAGAAAATACTGTCGTTTTGCAATATGGATGAGCTACCTGTTCAATATTTCAAAAAACATGACATGAAACATGCATAATATATTATAAGTCATTGTACTCTAAACTTTTCCAGACGACGTTAACGTTCAATGTTTATACAAAAATAATATTTTAAAGGTAAAATAAATACCATCAATTTCTAATATATTAATATTTATTTACTTTAGGGGATTTACCGATATTTTAAATATTTACGTGACATTTTATAATTTATTAGTATACATGTATAACAAAAAATGGAAAAAATATTACAGTAGTCTGGAAATATCATTAAGATCAAGATTATAGTTATTTATAATACAACATTAGAGTCTCTCTCTCTCTCTCTCTCTCTCTCTCTCTCTCTCTCTCTCTCTCTCTCTCTCTCTCTCTCTCTCTCTCTCTCTCTCTCTCTCTCTCTCTCTCTCTCTCTCTTTCATCGAGTAATGACATGGTTGCTCATAATTTTTTCTATCTTCTCTCTACTCTTTCTCTCTCTCTCTACTCTCTAACAGCACACACGCTCTCCGCACAACTTGGCGGGTGGTTCGTTCTTGTTGAGCGTGAGGGCCTAAACTAAAAATATCATAGTAGAAGACTCTCTAAAGAGAGATCATCGTCTGTATGTGAAAAAGACTCGCACACGGTTGCTCTCATTGCTGCAGCCGTCCGCGGCTAGCACATCAGCAAAAATACAAGATACGCACGGTAGCGTACGTATACGTACACTTCATGATCAAGTACATTCTTTTTTATTACACCATCCCATCAGTGTACTCTAACTTCAAGTATAATATAGAAATCAGGCAAGTAGACTTGTATTGGCTATGACGTATTTATATTTTTTGGCAAAACATCACTTTATTTCTTTAATTAATTTTCTATTACTGCTGATATCAACTTATTAAATCATTTCTTACAAATCATATCATACCTATTATTATTTGAATATAAATTTAATACCATTTTTATATATTAATAACAATCAATAAAACTTTGTCGTCAATATTTAAGATCAATTATCTGATTTAATAATGTTAAAAGTGATCGACATTTGTTTATATTATTTTACGGTCATTTCATTCTTTTATCATACCATCGCAATATAATGGATGGATTAAAATAATTTTTTGAATTCAATAGAAGTATTTAGATTTTGATGGTATGCAATAAAGTGTATTGGTTATCAGTACAAATTTGTTAATGATATAAAGGAACGAGTACGTGTGAATACTAATTATTTAATTTCTGTACTGTAAGTAATTTAATGAGTTATATATCTATATATTTTTTTTTTGGATGAAATTCAAGTAAAATTTTATGCTTTTACATGTAAAATATAAACGATGATAATTTAATTTTATAACTTTGTAATGGAACATATAGTTAATTTTTGTTTTCATTTTATTTATACGTCTATATGACTTTTATTTTATATAAATATAAACATGACGTATTTAAATCGAAGTTTTTGTTGGCACTAATTATAATTTACTTTTGCACTATAGTTTCAATCATGAGTAAATTTAACGTGATTGTGTCTACTTTATTATACTTTATACCAATTGAAATTTAGATTTGTGTTCTTTAATTTAAAACATTCTTATTGCAACTAATATACAAATAAGTTTAGAATTGTATTTTATCCAGTTTTATATTCATCAACAGCTGTTATTAAAAATGCTTTGCAAAAATTTTAAATTAGATTTATTTTTTTATTTTTTTGCACAGTTTATTTATAGGTCTACCTTGGAGAAAATTTTTAAGTTCTATTTATTTCATAGACTTGCTGTATGTCTTTACTCTCTGCTCTATATGAATCTTTCATTTCATATTTTTTTCGTGGAAGATAAACATGGCAGCTCAAGATATTATTTTATACAGCCCTTAAATTATTGTTTCGTTTTCGTTTTTTTTTTTTTTTTTTTTTTTAAAGGTAACTTTTAAAATAAAATGAGACACAATTAAGGAGCTGATAACTGCAATAACAACATTTGGGAATATGTGATTTTATTTTGCATAAATCATAAAAAAAACTATACACGTGTATTCTATTAAAATTTTAAATTCTCTAAATTGATAACATAATTTGTTTGAACTAAAGTCCCTAGAAAATATTAAGTACTCTCACTCCATGAGAATTCTTAATAATTTTATTTCGTTGTTGAGAGATCACGATTGCCATTTAACTGCATGTTATTTGAGTGAGATTTTCAATGATTTTAGTGATAGTACTTGGTATTTCCTAGTTACTTTAGTTTGAATGATAATAACAACAAACTTGTTAGAAATAAGCTCTGGGCTTGTCATTCAAATTTTCTGTTCTTATGCCGGCATTCTACAAATCTCGGTGCTGGTTATTTACATATAAAATATGTTATTTTACAATAATTACTGAATGAAAACTAACATAGAAATAGAAATTAGGTGAACGCTTGGAGTTTTTTTTTTTTTTTTTTTTAATAACTTTCCACGCCTTAACATAGTCTTAATAACTTGTGCATATAAAATATATTTCTAACAAAACGAGCAAGAAAGAGAGAGAGAGAGAGAGAGAGAGAGAGAGAGAGAGAGAGAGAGAGAGAGAGGCAGATGTTGCGTTATTTTGCCCCCGCATAAAAATATTTTTAACCTATATACTAATTAAAAAAATCAAACTAAAATTAAGGATTATAAGGATAAAATTTGTACGGTTTCTCCATTCAAATTCAGTCCGATAAATTTATATATATATTTTTTTTAATGAAGTAAATACGAAGCTTGAAAACAAATTTTAATGAATGTTTTGATTTATTTTTGTATTCTTGGAAAAGTTCACGTATCATCCCCTCTCTTGAACATCTGTGATATTCACGCTACATTAGCGACTAAAACTGTCCCGCCGCTGACTTATATATGACCTTTTTTGGTTTTGTATACTCGCTTGTTTATAATTTAAAGTTCTTTCAGTTTATTTATATTGACAAATTCTTAAGGACAGCTGTTTCAATACTTTAAATTGTCATCAAATATTAAACATAAACATTGAAATTCCATTGTATGTATGACAATGTATAACATAATTGAGATTTTTATTTTTATTATTATTATTTTTTAAAGTGACGGATTTCATATGTTAAAACGGAAAGCTTCCGCTGTTTGATGTTTACTTTTTTTAATATTATTTTAAAGCGTATGTCAAAATGTTTTTCATAAACTATAAGAACGCACGTGTGTTTACTTTTTTTTTTCTTTTACTTTTGCACAGGAGAACTGAAAGTATAAAGTCGCGAATGTTTTGCAAAAGTTTTTAGTTGTGTCTGGCAGTTGGTAGTGTATGCGTGTACCTCTTGCCTTTCACTACGTTGGGCTGTTTTGTGAACTGTCTTTATCTGGACAAAGTTGTGCTTTAGTGTAGAATAATTAAAATTTAATTTAATTAATTAATTTATTTATTCATAAATGTAAAATAATAAACGATTTATAATTTACGTACAATAAGATAATTTTAATCTACAAGGTGCGCAAGCCGTGCAAGACAATTTTTGGTGAATCATTTTTATATTTATAATTTCATGAATAAAATAAAATACTAAAACTCTAGTATTTTTGGCATCTTACCCAAAGTTGATTAAACACTCGTTGTTTAAGTATAAACATATATTTTTTTATAATAGTTTTTAAATAAAGAAGGAATATGGTTCTCGGTGTCTGTAACAAAAGAGGAGGATTAGACGAGATATTTTAACATCACTTCGAAATGCATAGCTTAATTTTATTTCGGGTTTTTGAACTCACGAAAAATATTTATTACTATAGTTTTTAATATAAAAATAAATAGTAGTTTAAAGTTTTTCGAAGTTTTAATGACGTTATATTCTTATGAAAAATAATGTGGAGCATGCCAAATATTTATATACGTAAAAGTTATTAATATTATTCATTATATAATGCAGTATATAACATATAAGAGAGAAACGTGGCTTAAATACTATATAGGTAAAATTATACAGATGAGGAGTTTAAAATAACAATAAAAAAGGAAATTTATCAGATAATTTTAATAAAATAAGGCAATTTTATTTTATTTTTTACTTGTATTTATTATTATTATTTTTTTTTTACTTATTATTATTATTTTTTTATTTTTTTTTAATTTTTTTTTTTTTTTTACTTTTTTACTTACTGTAACATGTTATTACATTTTCAAATATTTAAAAAAAATTATAATAAAATACATTTTTTAAAGATTTTTTTCATATTTAAAAATCACTGTTTCATAATTCTAAGTTTCCTTTATATTTATTCTAATTCTAATGTTTTTGTTTTTTTTATGTTTCAGGCATCTCCCCTGTAATTCTCAACAAACCTCCACCCACACCACCCACTCAAGTTGAACCTAGAGCACCCTCTCAACAATCAATTAGTGAAATATCAATCAGTTCCACTAACTCACAAAAAGGAGTAACTAAACCTAAACGTACTAAACATCCTTCTGGTGACTCTAGATCATCTCAAAGTTCAGTTAGTAAGAAAAAACCAGCACCTCAACCTCCTGTCAAAAAATCTGAAACTCCAAAACCTCCTCTTCCACAACAGCAACAACAAAGTAGTGAGATTAAACAGACTGAAAATCAAATAACATCTCCTCTAGTTAAAGTTAGTTCTTTAAAACCTAATCTTAATCCACTAGTAGAGGAAAATAAGCTTGAAAATAGACCTGATTCATTACCACTTAAAACTACTTCTATTCCGCGACCTGCTGAAATATTAGAAGTTAAACCTGAGGTTTTACCTATTATAGAAGTACCAATTGTTGAAGTTTTGCCTATTGTAGAAGAACCCATTGTTGAGGTTCCACCAACTAAACCCGCTTCTCATAAAAAGAATTCTAAAGCTCCTTTACCTCCAGTTAAAGCTGGTTATTTCCATACTGCCCCAGCAAGACCTAATCGAAATCTAAGAGGTGTGAAGCAGTCTGCACCTGCTGTACCAGGTGTTAGCGAGGAAAATCTACAGCAAGAACAGCCTGCTGAGCAAGCATCGTCTTTGCCGCATAATTCAAACAAGGAAACTGCGGAAGTAAGTTAAAATATTTTTTATGTATGTGCTTGGTATGTAAATTCTCTATCTCTGATCTTGCTTTCTCAGTTCATTTTGTAAAAAAAAAAAAAAAAAAAAAAAAAAAAAAAAAAAAAAAAAAAAAACTTAATCAAATTTATATACCAAGCACTTGCTTCTTTGCATTATGCTTTAAATAAAAATAATGGAATGCTCTAATATAAAAGTAGAAAAAAAATAAAAAAAAATAAACTAATCCTTAAACTCCCAAAATATAATTTTTATAAAAAAAATGTAGAATTTGAATAAAATGAGGGGGCATTTGATAGTTGAAGAACAAGTTCTACATTGAAAAAAACAAAACAAAAATGAAAGAGAAGAGGAGCTTGGGCACTATCTACGCTTGTTCTTGTTTGCAGTATGCATGGAGTGCTGGGGTGGAACAACGCACAACTACACCTCCTCGTGTTCCGCTAAGACGACACAACAGTTACAACGGACCACGACAAACCACTTCAGAGTCATCGTCAACAACATCTTTGACACCAAACGTTGCACCAGCGACAGTAGATGAGTTAATATATCAGTGGTTTGATGCAAATGAAAATCCCCCTACTGCCCCACCCCGTCATGGTAAATTTAAACCACCATCTCCATCAATGAACAAGTCTATTACACCATCTCTCTCTCCTACTTCCTCTACCTCATCTTTTGAAGATGCAATAGCTGCAGCTGATGCAATATACTCAGAAAGATTTAATAAACGTTTCGCCGTAGATTCTGCATCTAGTATAAGTTCAAATTCATCATCGAATAATAATAATAATAATAATCGTAAAAGTGGTAGTGGATTTTTATCATTTTTACGTTGGTTACGTAAAGGTGGAAGTGATACTAGTGATGAAAAGGTAAATGAATTAAGTCATGCAGGTAGCACTAATAGCTTAGGAACTGTAGTTAGTGCTGCTAGTAGTTTTGCTTATGTTTCACCAACTGCATATAACTTAACTGATAATCGTGCCAGTTTGCATTATTCACCAAGTCCTTCAGATACTGAAACTTATAAATATCGTATAAAACAAAGAGATCATGCAAGAAAATTAGATAAAAATTTAACATTAAAAAGAAAATATAAATTAAAACAATTTGCATGTAGCCAAGAGACTGTATTTAGTGATACTTTAAAACCAAGTGTTACTAATGCAGTGATACCTAAACCTTCTACTGGGTCGGGTAGAAGGAGAAATAAGAGACCTGCACCTCCGATACCTACAAAGAAAAGTGAACATTACAGTGATTGTAGTCTACCAGTGTCATTAGAGCAACGTGCTAGACTAATGATGGATATGATGGATGACTCTGACAAGCCCGGAGTAGTGAAACTGCATCGCAGGACTGCTAGTGAGTCCTCTAAGGACAAGAGGGCAGGAGCTTACTGCCATGTCCGAGGAAAGAGACGAGCGCCTCAACCTCCCGCTAACATAATACGACAAAACGGTGCACTTTCTTATAAATTTAAAAATCCTTTCCCTAGTTTTGGACGTAAAAAAAGACAAGCACCAACACCACCAGCGAGTGATATCTCAGAAACATCAACAAAATTAAGTAATGAAGAAAAACAAAGACTGATATCAAATATTAATAAATTAAAACTACATGCTGCTGGAAGAAATGATAGAATTGCAGTTAATGGAGATGATATATTACAAGGACCTGCAGTTATAACTGCTCCTCCTATTGTACTCAATGCATTGCATTTACAAGAAGGTGACCCACCTCCTGTGACCCCTGAACCTGTTGCTAACAAAGCTGCAATGTCCCCTAAGCCTTGGTATAAGAGAAATAGCAATAAGGTTGCAAAAGTAGAAAAACGTGTCAAGAAAGATGAAGAAGAAATGCCTGAAGTTGGGTATGCAAGAGTGTTACCTAGTCCTGATGAAAATAAAAGAAAGTCGGTACAACTCTCAATGCTGGCAAGTATCAGCGAGCTGGATAGAGAAGCTGCGGAAATAGTTCAGAATCAACATAAGAGAGCTGCAGAACTGATCGCAGCTAGGAATAACAGCTTCTATTTACCCCCAACACAAGATGCGGACTCACCTACATCATCAACTACAATAACCCCATCTGCAACCACTCCTGAGTCCCCCACTCCCCCTACTACCCCAGATTCCCCCAACCCTAAAGTCCATACAAAGGGCTTGATCTCGATGTTTAATGCAATCACAAATGTATCAAAAGTAACAGTCAATTCATCAACAGCAGCTATTGCTGGCTTTTTTAATGGTGATGCACGTAAAAATAGGATCTCACAAACTTTTGCTATAGTTGAAGAAGATGAAGAAGAAAAAGAAAATTCAACTACAACAACAACAACAAATGTTGAAATTACAGAAGTTCAAAGTTCATCTAGTCAAATAACTTCAAAGACAATTTCTATAAATAATAATGAAGACATTAAAATTGATATTAAACAAGCAAATAAAGACATTTCTGAAGTTAAACTTACATCTAATTCTAGTCAAATTGTGAATGAAAATAAAGATAAAGTTTTACTCAATAAAGAGAATGTAAAAGAGAGTAAACAGGAGATAGTAGTGAAAGAGAGTGTGAAAGAAAGTAATTATAAAAAGAATTCAAAAGTTAAGACAAAAGAGAATGTGAAAGAGAATGTTAGTGAACCTGCTGATGATATTGTTAAATTTAATGGCAACAGTGTTAAAAGATCGTTATACCCTCGGTTAAGTGCATTTGAACCTAAAGAACAAGAGAAACCAAAAGAGACTCCACTGCCATTGTCAATCTCTGGTATCTCTGATAATGTGTCTCCGAGACGACAGAAAAGAATTGTATGGTCGTGCCCACGCTGTACTCTGGAAAATCCGAGGTGGCGTCTTACTTGTGATGTCTGCGATATGTGGAGACCTTCCTCCACTCATGAAGAAACTATACTTCCGTTTGAAGGTTCAATACATGCAGAACCAAAACATCTATTGGATACCACTACAACAAATAATAACGAGGAGAAAGACAAAATCGATAATGATATCGATGAACTAAAACCACCAGAGCCAATTGGTGCTATAGATTGGGAAGCAGAATTAAAAAGATACTTTGATCCAATGAAAGAAACAAAAATTGAAGAAAAGAAACAAGAACCAGTTAAAAAGCCCTCGCCATTAATAAATCCAAAGGTTGAAGAAGCAATAAAAATATTGGAAGGTAAACAGCCTGTTATTGAGAGTCCAAAATTGAGAACTAAAGCCAGTAATAATAATAATAATATAAAAACACCTGAGTCACCAAAGTTAAAACCTGCTGTGAAAAAAGAACCTGAATATGCAGCCCTAGTTAAGAAAACTCCAGTGGCAAAATTAGGTGAAAACGTTAGTGTTGTTAATAAAAATCCACAACCTTATAAACCCCCTGTAGCCACGTCTTCTTCAGGGGGTGTGATTAAAAATGAAGTGAAAAAAGTCACTGAAGTTAAGCCAACCCCACAAAAAGCTCCAATTAAAACTGCTGAAGCTGTCAAAGTACCAGAAACATTCATTGGTGGTCGCTCCAATAAAACAGAAAATGAAACACCAAAAGTAACAACCAGTGAAGGTAAAACTGTGGCGGGAACTTCCACAACTGGGGAAATTGTAGCTAAGATTTTAACTAAAGAAGATGTAGATGAAGTTAGAAAAGCTCGTCTTGCCTTCTTTAATAAACCTCAAGATTCAGACTCGGTTACAAGTGAGACCAAACCTCCCGCAAGTCCAAAAATTACAAGAGCCACTCAATCTCCTGTGGTACCTAGCAGTCCGCGTCTTGGTCGGGCCAAAACAACGGAAATTGCAACTGATACTCAGGAGCTACTTAAGATCACGATGGCAGCAATCGCTACACCTGCTGTAACTGCAGTTGATAGAGAAGAGAGAATGAAACTAAGAGAAAAATTAAAAGAAATGAAAAATTCTCTTCCAAAACATGATAGACCAGAAGTAAAAGAAATAAAAAAGGAACCAGTTTTACATATCAGTGAAGTATCACAAGGAGCAATTAAAAAAGTTACTGCCTCTACAGCTACTTCAAGTAATAAGCCTGAAGTTGGATATGAGAATGTAAGATCTAGAAGAGTATTAAATAAACCAGTTAAAGTTTCCACTTCAGTTCAGACGGGTGGTGTTGCAACAAGAAAACCTAAAGTTGAAGAGCCTGTAGACACTGAATCTCCTGCAGGAAATATTAAAGGAGGAAAATTATATACCTCTCTTAGTAAGAGTCCTTCATTTAGAGGTACTGGAACTTTTCAACTTATCGGTGCTAAAGATTTTGCTACAATTGAAGCTACCAAATCACAGAAAAGTGCCGCAGCTCCTCTACAGCATGTTTACGCCAATGTTCCAAGCCCTGGTCTAGTTCAGGAGGGAACATCTGAACTGACCAAGGTGGGATGCTCTAATACTTCTAACCCAATGCAAAGTCAAAACTTCATTTTAATGTTTTGCATGTTGTGTGTTTCAGAATGTCCCTGTGCCAGTTAAGATTGAAACTCCTCCCCCTCCACCCCCTGTGGTTGTCACAGAGAAACCTGAGCCAAAGCCAGTCACCCCAAGTCCTGCAGCACCAAACCAGGTGGTGGTCAAGGTGGAGACCAAAGCCCTGGTGATTGATGATGATGATGACGACGACGAGGAGATGATGTTTGCTGAAGATCAGAGTGCCAGTGGTGTCATTGATGATGCTCTCAACCTTTCAGGAGAAGCCAGTGACATTGAGAAACTTGCTGGCATGCTTACGAGGCCCAAGGGATTGGCAGAATTCAAAGGTAAATACTTCTTCTATGCTCTAATCTAGAAAGAAAGAAAGAAAGAAAAAAAAAAAGGGTTAAACATTAAAAGTTTTATTACATCAGTAAATCATTGTTAAAGGGTTAAAATATTTACATGCTGGGAAATTTTGAAATAGGAAAATAAACAAATAGAGGAAATATGTGTGTGTAATAGTACTAAAATTCATGAATCTCTTTACTTGCAAATGAATCAATTTCATGTAATATTACTTAGCCAACACAATAGTTACTTAATACAATTTTATTTTGAAAATATTGTCTAGTCTTTAAACTTGATTAGCAAATTTTTGAAATGTGATAACCCCCTTTTTTTGTTGGTTGGTTGTTTGTTTGTGTTTTCATTATTATTTTTAAATATAAATGTAGCGACAACAACTTGTAGTTGTCATAGCAGTATTAAAATATGGTCTCTTGTGCAGCTGACTTGGCGGCCAGTCCACCCCAACAGCAGTCCAACACACTGGCTGTAAACAGACTGCTACGTAGACTGGAGGCTGCGATTGCTAATGGACAGCATCGCATTGCCGCTGGACTAGCGCGAGACCTGGCGAGGCTCAAGATCAGCTGCTCAGTCGTCAGGCAGCGCAAGGCACAGATTGAACCTGAAGTTTTCTCGTAAGTGCCTCTAAATAATGCTTCACAAAATGTATCATGTCATGTAATTTTACTGTATGTAAATTTAAAAATAATAATAATATATTAAAACATTCATTATTTTGATTCATGTCAATAATAGTTGGAATTTTTTGGATGCCTTAATTTTATGGAATCAAAAGTCTTACATTACATAACATTGCCTGACAGGGTTGACATGTACGTGGAGGACAAAGTTTCACACCAAGGTCCAATCCCTCTGAGTGTGAGTGCCAACATGACAGTGGGAGAACTCAAAGTGAAGGTACAGCAGGAGTTTGAGATCCCTGCCAACGTACAGCGCTGGATCCTGGGCAAGCAGCTGGCTGCTGACGATACTAAGACTTTACAACAACACAGCGTGGCTGCTGCAGGGTGTACTGTCTTCCTCTACCTTGTGGCACCTCCAGGTAACATAAATAACTAAATATGTGAAAATTTTGAAGGGAGAGTGCCTAAAATCTAGACAATGTTTCAATTCTGTAGCGTTTGTCTGTGCTATCCTAGCAGTTATGCAATTTTACATACATAACGGTGCAACTGGTTGCATAGCTTCTATTTCTGCAGGGGCGCCTACAATTTTTATTAAACAGAAAATGGGTCATTTTATTTTTTTAAAAGTATAGTAAATCTTTATTATTTTTATTTAGAAGTTAAATTAGTTTCTTTGCTTCTGTATTTTTTTTTTTTTATTTTTTTTTTTTGCATGCAAAATTTGAAATTATCAAATGATGCTAATTATGATATACATTTTAACAGAGCGTACAGATAGCTCTAGTCCTGCCACTGAGCCCTCTGCACCCGCCCCCACACCACCACCTGCTGGGGAGGGTACCAGGATTGTGCCCACAGTTGAACCCCCACGTGGTCCTGGCTGGTACTACAACTTTGAAGAAGATCGCTACAGTTACTGTGAGTCATCAGACGAGGACGATGTCTCAGAACCAGAACCTGACCCACCAAAGTAAGTATTTTTGTAGTGGTATTTAGCCCTGTCTGACTATCTTATCTACAATGCTACATAATAATCAATCATAAACTATAAAACTTGACATTTTGATGGTTAGAGAAAAATATCTTGCTAAAGCAACAATATAATATTGTTGGTATAAAACATAAATCAGACAATAACTCAACACTATGTTGTGTCCTCAGACCTGCAGTTTTGCAAACCACAGCGGCTCAGGCGACGCCTCCTGCCAGTGCTCCAGTCATCAAGCTAGCAGAGCCAGAGGTCACTGAATCTTCCTCAGAGGAAGAAGAGGAGGAGGAAGAAGAAGAGCCAGGAGCTGCGGGAGGTTTGCTCCCCACTGCTCCTCCTGCCACACTCAGCACAGAAAAGAAAACTGGTACCCTCATGTTAGGTAACTACACAGCACTCATGGACATTAACTCTTATATATATATATATATATATATATATATATATATATATATATCGAGGGTGCTCCGCTATAATGTCCTAAGTCCACTTGACCTTGAAAAATAAAAAATCGTCGGATCAACCTCAAATTTTGGATTTATCCATTTCAGGTCATTTGCAGCAAAAAATATTTTTCAAGGTCAAATAGACTTAGGACATTATAGCGGAGCACCCTCGATATATATATATATATATATATATATATATATATATATATATATATATATATATATATATATACACACACAATAAAAAAACTAATAATTGCTGATAATTTGTAATTTTATTGTTGACAGGCTGGAAATGTCCCGTGTGTACGCTGATCAACTCTCCCACACGACCAGGGTGTGCCGCCTGCACCACAGAACGCCCAATTACTTACAGAGTGCCCACTGCATATGAAGCCTCCGAGGCAGAGGCGCAAAGACTGAAAAGAGAGGATGAGCTTGAGAAGGTAACTGTAGTAATAAAATAACAAAATCTTGCATTAACTGAAGATATATTAAAAATAGGAGGATAGTTGAAGGCAACTTTCTTATTTGTAAAGTGCCTCGGTGTGGTTTGTTTTTCAAGGGATCATAACTATTTTCAATGCACTGATTGTGAGAAAAAAAAAACACTTTAAAGTGAGATATCTTTATATCCTTTTCCATCCTTACCACCCCACAGACATTGGCTTAATATTTGCTTGTTATTACTATTACAGGCTGCTGAGGCAGAAGAGGCCGGACTGAATGCTGTTGGTACAGTGGACAATTATCAGGCACTGTTAGCCCTGGACAACACAGACTTAGTATCCAACGTCGACATGTTTGAGTGTTCAATCTGTATGGCGGCATGTTTGCCGGGAGATGGTGCCATGTTGAGAGAATGTCTGCACTCCTTCTGTAGGGCGTGTCTGGCGCACACAGCACAGTTCAGCGAGGAGGTGGAGGTGCGGTGTCCATTCAGGAACAAGGATTATGCGTGCGACGCAACTATGCAGGAGAGAGAAGTCAGAGCCGTGAGTATCTGTTTATCATTCTATGTATGTTGCATATTTATATGTAGGCTACTTGCTTATTTAAAATAATAATTACTTTTACAAATCACTGGAAATTTGTAAAATTATATTTCAGATACTTTTAGCTTTGCTTTTGATAAATTATGTTACAAAAGCAAAAAATAAAAAAATGTATATATTTTTTTCTATTAAGTGTTAAAATTTAACTTGAAAACTTTTCTCCGCCAGTAATCATTTAATTGTATTAAAAAAAAAAAAAAAAAAACTTTTTTTTTCATTAATTAAATATTTTCTTAACATTGATATTTACAAAATAGATAATTTGATACATTTTTGTATTTGTTTGCTTAGTTGGTGCCGCCTGAGATATATGAGAGGATGCAAGCCAAGTCAGTAGCTCAGGCAGAAAATAAGATCCAGAATGCCTTTCACTGCAAGACGCCTGATTGTCGAGGCTGGTGCATCTTTGAGGACAATGTGAATGACTTTGCGTGTCCAGTGTGCGGACACCACAATTGTCTCACCTGTCAGGTAAATACAAATAAAACTTATTTGAGGTCTATTTGCAACTTTCTTTTGCAATGTTGTTGATATTTTGAACTCCTAACACTGATATGCTCAAAAAAGTCATATGAAAATTATTGTAAATTAGTTCTATATTTTTGAAGAGTCCATTGTGCATCAGTGTGGTGATTTTATAAGTAAATTTTAAACCCTCACTCAATTTCTTTCTCATTTCTCTAACAGTCTATTCATGACGGCATCAACTGTCGGCAATACCAAGAACGCGTCACTCAGGCCTCAGAGACAGACGCGGAAGCAAGGCGTACTAAAGAAATGCTGGAGGCAAGTTCAAGTATGAACCAGTGATGTACAGCAGTAGTTTTCATTAGTTTGGCTTGTTTACGTTACCGCTGTACACCGCTTAGTACTGTAGACTGACACAGTGTTTGTATTGCAGGAGATGGTGGAGCGAGGGGAGGCGCTGTGTTGCCCCACATGCCAGGTGGTGTTGATGAAGAAGTGGGGCTGTGACTGGCTCAGGTGCTCGATGTGCAAGACAGAGATCTGCTGGGTCACGAGAGGACCACGCTGGGGACCTGGGGTAAGTAACTTCTCTTTTGAATTTTATATAGTATTGGTATGATAATAAAAAGATTTGACAGTAAAACAAATAAATAGATTAGGAAAAATTGGAGAATGGGAGATATGAGCTTACACTAACAGGAATGCCGTGGTAGAAAAAAATATTCTAACCCAGGCCGAAAAGAAAGTTATGATCGTATGAAAGTGGCTCATATTGCTCTGTAGAAAGTGGGTTTCATAAAAAGAGGAATTTTTATTTATTGATGTTTAGGAAATTGACATGAAGTCAATCAATCACAGTATTTAAATATTAACGTAAAATAATACCATAAAAGAAAATAAATTGTAGTAGGTTTTGGGCAAATAGTTGTACGATATGTATTACATTTTTTATGTATACGTATATATATATATTTGTGTAGAGGAATGTAATTCCTTGCTATTTTTAAACAAGTCTGACAAAATTACAAAGGTGCAAAAGTTTTGATTTTAATCATGTGGTCTTCAAACAAACAAAGATGATTTAATAAAACATTTTTACTACTCACTTGAAGGAGAACAAAAATTTAGCCTTGCCAATTAAGCTCCTTTCTAATGGCATATAGTAACACTTTTTTTTTAAGATTATAGACAACATTATAAGCAATAAAGGAGTGGAAATAAATTTTCTACATACTTATTCATTATGGCGTGAAAAATAAACTTTATTATGGTGTGGAAAAGCTTGCACGTGTTCCAAATTTTTGGACTGTCAAATATTGATAAAATATTTTGTATGTTGGTCTCTACTTGCTATATTTGTGTTAATATATATCTACTAGCTTCATTTGTTTGTTGAAATCAATAAGAAGTGGTAGGAAACTAATGTTTCAATAAATATTTTAGTTCTAATCAATCAAGCGTTATTAAATGTTAAAATTAGGAATAAAAATGGACACTTACAACATAAACCATTCAATTTCTAACTTTTACTGATGTTGGAACTAATATGTTGGCTGAAACTGTTAGAATTCACACTAATTACTCTAACATTAAAAACGTACTTAACAAACTTCTTTTAAATATTCTGAAAACTGTTGCTTCCTATGTTCTAGGGCAAAGGTGATACGAGTGGTGGATGTAAATGTGGAATCAATGGAATTAAATGTCATCCCAAGTGTAATTACTGCCATTAATTACCACTGATATAATATTGTAAGAATTATTGTTATAAATACGCTACAGTCTCACATTAGAACCAACTCATTTATTTGGAATGAAACTCAAAAAGTATATTTTTCTATGTATAAAGTAAAATAAGAAATAGTTTGGTAAGTTTCACACATTTTTATTTATATCTGGTTACAGGTTACATTAAAAATTTAAACTAAAAAAGGAAACATGTTTTCAATGGTAGAAATCTCTTGTTCACTCTTGATTTTATTATTATTATTTTATGATAAAAGTGTCAAAAACTAAATCAAGAGGAAAGGATTGTGGAAAACAGCAAGGGTAGTGCTTTCATGCTTATAGTTTAATGGAAAATTTTGCTACAGCAGTAATAATAAAGAATTCATATTGAATAATATGTAAATTTGGGAAGTAGAAGTTGATATAGAGTACAAGTATAATATATTTTTTTTTTTCTTTTTTTTTGGTTGAGTTGAATATATAATACAAAGATTCTCTAATTTATATAGTAAATTAGGACCCAACAAATTAAGATAATACACCTAAAGAACTCGTTCCTTATTATAGTTATATCTGTGCTAGCAAGAATTTTTACAACTATAGTACACTACGTCACTTTGGCAAGACACTTCTTGGTTTCCAATATCCTTTACATTTTGTATCATTTATATCCATTCTTGAAGGTTTCTTTTCCTCAATATATCATAAATATAAGTATCTATTATACATATCAAGTAACTAAAATGGTATTTATAAAAATGAGGGAAAAAACATTGCGTTTGTGGTATATGATGTTAAAATAATAATAATAATAATACAGAATAATAGAAGAAAGATTAGAGCATGTTGAATTGAAAATTAATAAAACGCGATGATTCTCTAATTTATATAAAAAATTAGGACTTGGGATTATCCACATATCTCAAATTGTCCCAAGTCCCAATTTACTATATAAAAAAAGAGAATTTTCGCGTTTTATTAATTTTCAATTCAACGTAATCTCACAGCTACTATTTTCTATTATACATTTTATTTTTATTTATTTAGTTTTTCTTCTTTTTTTTTACCATAAAAATGGCATTTATGTTATCAAAGGAAAGAATAGGCGAAAACTAATAAGTGGCTTTACCATGTTGTCCGTAGCTACCGCTGCTGCGCTTATTTAAGATTGCAAAAGATTGGGTCTTACCTGAGTTTAACAGTTAACTGGGAGTGAATCAGTGGTAATATTAGAGGTGGTGGTTCAATCAATACATTGGTGAAAGATGTTTCAAGGGTAACACCTCTTCCTTAGTTGTGTTCTGTTGTTGATTTTTTTTCTATTCTTTGAACTGATAACGTATAAAAACTAAAATGGTTTCCGATTTCCTTAAATCATTAAAAAAAATATTTATTTATTTAAAGTAAAAATCAGATTATGATATGGTGACAATATGAGATTGTAGTGAGCTGTGAATAAGATTCTGTAGATTTTATAAATATCATGTGTACGTATTAGTAAATTATAATATATTATTCAATTTTAAGTCAGAATGCAAATTTTCAATAGTGAAAATTTTTAACATGAGTGTGCTATTTGTTCTGTGATAAGGTACACTAATATATATATATATATATATATATATATATATATATATATATATATATATATATATAAAATTGGTTGGTAATTAATAAATTTTTAATAATAAAAAGCGTGAATGCAAGTTATATACCTGTAGCTTTTTTTCTTCTTTTCTTCTTTTTATTGTAAATATTCTTATTGTAAAGAAAGCTTTAATTTTTTTTGTCTGCTTAATTTGCTAATTTTTACCAAAATTAACTAATTAATTATTTCTGTGTTTGTGAAAATATATGATAACATAAGAAGTAAATTTATTTGAATGTGAAAAAAAAAATGACCTGCATCTGTGGTTTTATATTTAATGTAAAAAAAAGGTATTATATCAAATAAAAAATATCTTTAAATAATTTTTTCATTTTTTTTTATTTATTTAAGGGGGGAAATTGTTTTTTGTTTTTAGGGACCCATATAAGCTATATTGTATATAAATAACAAATGTTCGACACTTATGTTCTTCAAGCATATTTTTCATAATTAATTATACATTTTTTATCTAATTTATTTACATAAAAAATCAACATTGAATGACAAATAATTCAGCATCAGTATATTATTTATAATTACATACATTTGTTTTATTATATATATATTTTTAAATCGAATTCTTGAAATCACCTAAAAATGTTTATGACCATTATAAAAATAGTTTCAGTAATACTCCTTGTTTTTTTTTATATTAATTTTTTGGTGATTAAAATTCGATTTTAAGTATTGAAACAATAAAAAAAAAAAATCAATTATATTGGCAGAGAGATCAAAGTTTTATGGACAGATTTATATATATATTTTTTATACAAATTACAGTTTTTAAAATATTTTTTCAATAGCATTGCATTATCATCGTCATTACAAAAAAATTGAAATAATAGAAATTAAAAAAAAAAATGCACAAAATTCATCTAGCAAATATATAAGGGTTAGTTACAATAAATTAATTAAGGGTTAGTTAGTGCTTTATAAATTTTGAGAATAAAATTCAAAACCTACATATGAGGTAGCACACATTTTTCTTCTTCTTTTTTAATTATATATATTTTTTGAGATCTCATTTATTTTTGTCAAATGATTGTTTAAAAAATTTATCTAAAAGATTTAATATTTCAATTAATTTTACTTATAAAAATTTATTTTATAAAACATTTTATAATGAGAAATAATTCTGAATGATATATTTTTAAGATTTTTTTTTTGTACTCTGCCATGAACTAAATAAAAAAAGGAGGTAGAGGGGGAGTATGTATATCAAAGTATTTTTTTGATAACAGCTATTCATTATTATTTAATCCATTGATAAAATTGATTGTATTCCATATGTGTGTGTTGCATTTTTTTTTAAATATTTTTTATTATATATTTTTATATATAATTATGGGACAGAAGTTTTTTTTTTTTTTTTTTTTTTTTTAATTTCTTCATTTTCATTTTCTAATTATTAATTTTTTTTTATCTAATATAGACAACAGCAATTTTTATTAATATCATCAACTACCATTGACATTATTATGTACAAGTGAACAATCATACATTTACACTCATTCCAAATATGTATCATATATTTTTTTCCTTATGAAATATTAACATTTAATTACAGTCAAGAAAAAAAATTGGGATAGTATTTTTTTTTCTAAAATGATATGAAAGAAAATTGAAATCGCACTAAAAAAAATTACACACCACTTTTTTGTTTTGTTTAACAAAGATTTATTGGAATCAATTTTTTTTTTTTACTTGAAGAGAAATTGTTCAAAAATAAGTTATAGTATCACAGAATTGTCTTTTTTTTTTTTTTTTTTTTTTAATTCAGAGAACAAATTTTTTGTTTCTGTAATTTCTGTTTCTGTGGCAGAATGGTAGATCGATGATGATGAATATAAAGGTGGTGGATTTTGCACTCAAAAAAACACACACGCACAGAAAAAGGATGGCTTCAAATCTAACGCTTTATTATTTATTTTTTTGTGCACTAATTTTTTTAAGACAAAAAAGTTTTTTTTTTTTAATCACTTAGTTATTTTTTTTCCTCTTTCTTTTTCTTTTCTTTTTTTTTTTGTAAGTAACAAAGACTAGTCATTTTTTATTTATATTTTTTAAGAAATATAGGAACATTGCCGCTGCACTTTGAATTTTGAAGACATTTTTGTGGATTTTAATTTTATACTTTTAATTATTATTATTATTATCTTTTACAATTTTAATATTTTTCCCTACATTTTTATTATAATATAAGATTATAATTATTTCAGGATAAATATGTGAGAGTATTATGTAATATAATTATATTTATTTATAATTGAAAATTGTTTATATATGTTTTTTTTTGTGTTCATATAATTATTTTGACATATTAATAATCTAAGATTGCACATTTATTAAAATTAACCGCACATTACCTGAAATTTATCATAATCTATAATTTTATGTAAAAAATTACAGCTCATACACTTTATTTATTTTTATTTTATTTATATTTAATATAATAATATTTTCTTGGACATTTAAAAAACATTGAGGATATGTAAAGAACTGTACGTTAGTGCTCACGATATATTTTGTTTTAATTTTATAAATATTTACGCAACTAATGACTCCCCCCTTTGTGTAGTTAATTGTTGAGGGGGTGTTGATCCTGGAGGGGGATGCTGGACTTGATTAACTGGAGGGGATGGTGTCAATGACATCATCCCCTGTGATGGTGCTGGTGGGGAGCCAGCACCATTTCTATCAGGGGGTGAAAGTCTTCTATAGTGAATGTCCCACATATTTGGGGGTGCAGAATTAGGGGGTGATGCATGTCGCACGAGGGAGAGAGGTGACGAAGGGGGTTTTCCATCAGGTGAAGGTGAACCTGAGCGTGAGAGATCTGTTCCACTCATAGTAAGTCCTAAAGGTTTGTCGTAACCCAGACTTAGGCTGCCAAATCCAAGAGGTGGCCCAAATTTACTGGGTGGTGATGGGAGACCTCCTGGAGTGTTTGCCGATTGGATTACTGAGATTTCGTTTAGCTGAAATCAAACAGTTAATTGTAAGGTTAAGTTATTTAAATCAAAGATCAATTAGATAATTTACAGTGTTAATTATTATTTTTAATAATGTTGTCATTTTTTTTTTTTTTAAATTTTAATGAGATTTTCATGCATCACGGTTACCAATAATCATAATATTTATTTTATATGAAGAATAATTGACAGTTCTACCTTAAAATATGGTAAACTTTATTGTAACTATTTTTTCATGACAACTTCATTTAAAAAGTAAACCAATCATCATCGTCAGTGAGCAAAGAAATTGCACACTTACTTAGTAGAACTTTGATCCCTACTTCCTAGTTTTTGCAAATACAAATAGCAAAGTAAATATAATAATAAAAAAATAAAAGCTGTACCAACTTTATCTAGGCCAAACTTTGAATAATATGCTAAGAAAAATTATACAAAAACTTCAATACTTTCATGCTTATTATCAGAAAAAAGATAATATTATAACTATATGCACGAATAAAAGAAATTACATATATTATGCTGCGGTGTTTATGTCAAGCTAATTTTTAATTTAAGTAAAACATAAATTTGTATTCTGTACAGCTGCAGCGTAATTATTATTCAATATATATATATATATATATATATATATATATATATATATATATATATATATATATATATATATATATATATATATATATATATATATTATAGTTAATAAATGTTGTTAAAATTAGGCTAGCATAATTATTACGTATTTATGTATTTATATTTATCCGTGTGACAAAAAAAAATGCTACAAGCGAAGTCAATAAAACAATTCATGCAGTTAATAACCCGTTACCTTCTGCTGCATACCGTTGAGAAATGGCGCTGGCAGGTAAGGGTAGAACAGATCTGGTCGTCGCTGCAGGAACTCCGAATCCTTGGGAGTCATGGGGATGGGAGGAAGGTCGAGAGACATGCGCCGACCCCTGCGTGATGCTCCGTTGTTCCACATGTGGGTCCCCATATGCACCTGCAAGTTTAAATGTAAGGGTTAATTAAGGAAGAAATGATCAGAACAAAAAATTTAGCGCCCCTTGGAGGCTATGCAACTTGCTTAATATATAGCACGCAATTGTTGCATACTTTGCAGGCGCTGATGGAAAATTCTAAATTTATTGTTTTAATGTAAAAAAAAGCTAAGCAATAATACTATACATAAAAAAATACGTTTTATTCCATTTATGAGAATTTATTTAATTATTTTAAAAGTATTATTTCTTAAACTTTTTGTTTTCTCTTTTTAATTATTAAGTTGCGATTCACAAACATTAAAAGTTTATGTTTTTATTTTATAAAACTGGTTTATTTTTATGTCTTCAAATTAAACAAGTTTAATTTTTACCTGCAATTATTAAGTTAAAATTTGGTGTACGTACCTTAAGGTTTCCCTTTGTGGTGAAGGCTTTCTGGCAGACGGTGCACTTGAAGGGCTTGTCCCCGGTATGCGTGCGCATATGAATCTGCAGGGCGGACGAAGAGGAGAAGTTCTTATTGCAAACGTGGCACAAGTGCTTGGGCAAGCCTGCAATGTAATTACGCGCAAGCTAAGACTTAAACACGCCACACAGCGGCCAAAGAGGCGAGCGGACCAAGACGCCAAATCACGGCAGTAAATGCATAAAGATGCAATAGGATTTGGTGTGAATTAGGGGTGGAGGAAGGTTAGCAAGGGTCGCTCATTCACACAACACACGCATTCAAATACAGCCAGCGCAGCCTCAGTTTATTTAATTAATTAAGGAGGATTATTTTAAAAATTTATGTTGCTTCATTTTTATCCTTACTCATTGTAAACAAATTAATTTTCTCAACATTTCATTAAATTTTACAAGTGAACCCATTTTCATGATAATTACATTGATTTATTATATTTTACATTAATTGCTTATTTTGAGATTTATTTATTAATTACTAAAAAATAATAGAATTGTACAGCAAGGATAAAAATGATTGAATGTTAGTAAAGCATTACGTATGCCAATTAATATTAAAACAAATGTTAACTAAATATAATATAGCGTAAAAAAGCATAGCGTAAGCATTTTATTAATAATAATCTCTAAACTACGTTTTAAAATTGATAAACCCTTTCTTTAATCCATAAAATAACACACACAAAAAAATGTTAGTTTCACAAACATAAAACCCCCACAAAGAAACAAAAACAAGCAAAAAAAAAAATATATATATATATTTAAAATAATAATTGAAACTTACCAGGTGGTCGCTTTGGTATTGGTAACAATGCATCTCCATCAGGTGGTGAACGTTTCTGTCCATATTCAGGAGATCTAGTTCCACTTCGTGGTTCTGGAGTTGGAGTTTGGGGTGGTTTTTCATCATCAGCGATACTTGTACCATCCTCTGAGTTGCTATTACTGCTATGATGTTGTAGAGGAGGTGGCAACAGAGGTAGTGGTGAGGTCTGCTTGGAACCTTGTAGACTTAAGGGTGGCGTTTGACGTGGCTTAGGAGACGGTGGCAAACTTTGAGTTTGATGATGATGATGATGATGATGTTGTTGTTGTTGTTCTTGTTGTCTATGTTGTGCATCAAACAAATGTTGAGGCATATCTCGTATCTTATGTGTTAACATATGTTGTTTCATATTACCCTGAGAACAAATAGATAAAGTATGTGGTCACAATTTTGGACCTACCTGATATCACTATTATATTATATAATATTAGTTTATTTAATAATGTTTTGTATTACTATAGCAGAGGATAAAGCAGCGCTAATAAGGTTATTATTATTATTTTTTCATTGAAGTAACGTGTGAATTAGTGAATAGGACCAATAAGTTGATAATTTATGAATAAAGACAAAAATGACGCACATCAAAATCACAAAACGGAGATTTGTCTCTTATTATTATTTTTTTAATTATTATTATTTTTTTTTAACTTTAACAATGAAAGTGTCCCTTGAGATGTCTTTAAAAGCCAATTTATATTTTGAAAGTGCAAATGAAAAATATTGCAGACCAATTGTTATACATTCCCCATACATATGGACTTGCTTTTATATAAGGAGTGAATAACAAATTTTTTTTTAAATGTTTATAAATATTGCGTATTTTTCCCCGATCCAAATTCACATTAATGAAGATTTGTATATTATTAGAAGAAGTATCTCGTTATGTAACATCAAGAATCATTTTGTGATCAATTCAAATCACAATTTGACCCTTATTGTAAATAAAATTTTAACACTTTCTTGTTAAAAAGCATGTTGCCATTCTAGACATTCAGCTGACAACAAAAAGGCACTAAAAATATACACGAAAGAAAAGTTAGTGAAAACAAAAATTTCAATGCTTGCTAAAAAAAGGTTACGCTGAAGCACCAAATTATTTTTGTCTCTTTTTCAGGCATTGATAATTCTGATTCCATTGACCATGATCCGTCGTGTGTAAACCTGAATTCCAAATTAAAAATTAACAAAAAAAATTTGCGTTAATATTTTGGAAGGTGAAGCTGAATTTCTATTGCAGTTTCTGTGTGGTTTGAGATAGCTATATAGACGTAACATTTTGTCAATTATTATTATTCTACTCATTAGGAGTTCATTAGGAAATTAAATTTCTGAGATTGGGTTATTATTACTATTTCGTATCACAAAAATAGTTAACACATTGGTTACAAAATAATAAAAAATAATTCCCAAATATCACTTATGGTCTTTTACAAAATTCATTATTAATGCACTATAAGATTTTTTTCTGTTACTTTTCTGGTTGATTTTTAGCTGCTCTCTAAGCACATAAATGCTAAAAAAAAAATTCAGCTCTAGGAAATGAGGATTAAAATGCAGGTAAATTGCGTAGGATTATGATATTAAAAGGTTAAAAAAATGAAGAGAGAAAGAAAATAAAGAAAGTAAGGGATGCTGCGCTATCTACCCCTTACCAGGAGGAGCGCAGGGAGTTGATTCCACGCAGCAGCGTATCCAGCAGCAGAATCGAAGTGGGAGGGGGAAAATCTGGCTGAATATTTCATCTTGTTTCCCCCCTGAGCACCCTGACAAATATTGACCACCGAAGTAGAAGCAGGGAGTTGTGTACTCTGCTTGGTGGTTGTTACGGTGGGGCGCTTTGGGCGCTTGGAAGAGGAGGAAGGACGAGATGAGGATGAGGAACGAGGTTTAGTAGTTGAGGAACAAGATGAAGAAGAAGTTGATGAAGGTTTAGTGGTGATGGGGGGCTGCTGGATACGCCACTGGTCACAGATGCAAGGAGGATGAGGAGCGCCAGATAGGGTGGAGGAGGAAGAAGTATTGTTGGTAGTTGTGTCGCCACTCGGCGCCTATAAAACAATAAGGCGTCAGAGACAGCGAGACATCAAAATATATTTACATACAATAATTGCACCAATTTATCTTATATATCATATAATAATTTCTTCTGTATATAACCAGAAAAGTATGGTAATATTTTAAACAATTCAACACATTTGATAACATCAAGAATGTTGAAATATCACGACTAAAAACTTTAATTACTAAACATTGGAGCAATATTGTATTTAAGTGCAGAGAATATAAAAAAGGTAGCCAATAAAGAATAAAAGATAGATCAAACATCAAGTATAGTATAATTTTTGTGCTCCATTCCCAATTACCCATTGTGTATTTCGATCTATTTTATACCATCATTCTTTTCTGTTCACCTTTATATATAATATAAATATACAATAAGCTGCATACAATTTTTGATATATATAAACCAATAAAAAAAAACTTTTGTACAATTTTCAATCTACAAAAAATAAATAAACTAAAAAAAAAAGTGCAATTTTAATTGTGGTTGCATTGTTTAAAATGTGTTTGCTTCCATCTTATCAATTAAACATACCTTGGTTGAGAATCCTCGATCACAAATAGAACATTTGAATGGTCTTTCCTTGGTATGACTTCTATAGTGAATCTCCAGTGCTGAATTACACGCGAATGTTTTGAAGCAAATGTTGCAAGTTGTATTACCACGCACTGAAACCATAACATAATCAAAAATCATATAAACATATTTTAAACCATTCATTAAGAGAATAATATCATTTGAGAAAAATAATGAAATATACCTGCCTTTTCATTATTATATTTTTTTTAATCTTTTTTTGTCTTCAGTAATTTACTTTTTTATGTATATATATTTCACTTTTTATTTCAATATTCTTCTCATTATATGGTAATTAGTTATTAATATTATTTATAAAAAAATAATAAATTAGTATAGAAAAGGCAAGTATTTTCCATTACATAAGCATATAATTAATTATATCCACAAAAAATAATATTGTTATAAATTTATTCTGTTTGCATATATATTTTTTATTATTATTATTTTTAACCGCCTTAAACCATAATGCAAATTAATATATTATTATTAAAATTAATTTAATTATAGTTTTTTAAGTTAGTTAAAAGATGGCGTTATATTGCAGAAAAAAATATATTATAATATTAAAAAGCGCGGTTATAAAATTATATTATTATCTTTTAAAAAAAGTAATAATTTGAACATACAGTACAATTCATATAAAATATAAACATGCTTTTTTTTTTATCATATCAGCAAGCATAAGCCATAATTTATTATAGAGTTTATGATGTGTTTTATATGTGTGAGTTGCAATTATTATTTTTGTAAACTGCCCAAGCAGCGCAGAATATATAATATCTATCTATATGTATAAAAAAAAAAAGACTACAAAATGTCAGAATTAAAATAAAAAAAATAAATTCAAGGTGAGCACAAAAAAATAAAATAAAATTTTTTAACAACAGCTATAGCAGCAGCCAGAGTAAGAGAGAGAGAGAGAGAGAGAGAGAGAGAGAGAGAGAGAGAGAGAGAGAGAGAGAGAGAGAGAGAGAGAGAGAGAGAGAGAGAGAGAGAGAGAGAGAGAGAGAGAGCAAGAGAGAGAGAGAGAGAGAGAGAGAGAGAGGTACAACTACCTACACAATAAATTAATCTATCTGAAATCGTATTCAAATGGAAGGAACACGTTTTTGAACGAGTTGGCAAGGACATGACGAAGGAAAAAAATAAATAAATATATATATAAAAAAAGGAGTAGATAAATCGAATTTTCTGATGTACAACCTTTAACAAAATAAAATATAAAGAATAAAGTAAAAAAATAAATTAAAGAATATATATATAAATATATAATATATATAAGACAAGAAAAATAACTTTTTAATGGCCTTTTATTCTACATAAATTCAAGTATATAATTATGTTTATGCAAAATAGATTCATTTCTTATTTTATAAAATATATTATATATATTTTTAAAACTGATAACTATAATAAATTAGTGTCTTAAAGTATATCGATAAAATAAATATTATTATAATTTACTTTAAAAAAAAAGCAGAGGAAAAAATAAAATAGTAAAATATAGAAGAAAATTTAAAAGAATTGATTAGAAATGAGAAAAGGTAATACAAAATTAATAAAATATAAAAACTCAAAAGATGAAATGATATAAAATTTTATTTGATACAATGACAATATAATGTATATAAAGCAAAATTATGAAAAAAAAATCTTAATTATAACTATGGTTAGCTGAATTCAAGACGGTTAGATTGGGGGAAAGGATTATTTACTTTTGAAAAAGCATGCATACTTCACTTATCTTAATGCTGTATAAGACTATAATAATTTTTTATCATTTAAAAATAATTACGTATACATTGAATTGAATGGCATGCATTATGACTTATTTAAATCACATAAATTGCATTGAAAAATTCTTAAATAAACTTATCTTGAGCGCTTGTATTATATTTTATCAGTAATATTTTTTATAGCTTAAAACAATCTTATTAAAATTATAATAAATTCCAACGCAAATCAGTAATTAAAAAGAATATAAATAACAAACGCCCAATTAAAGAAAGTACTTCCAAAATAATATTCATTCTATATAGCTTTTCATTACACTACAATTATATAAATGCGGAAATACAATCTTAATAAAAAAAATGCGTAAAAATATATTGCACTAAAAAATATACACTAAAAACATCGAGCCTATTAGGAAAGACAGGAATTTTATATAAATATAGCCCGGTAGAAAAAAAAATGGAATACATTTTGGATTTGAGAGAAAAATAATATTATATGTCATGTCTGTTATGATTGTTAGTCGACGACCATTTTTATTATCTATTTTTTATTTATTTGTATTCCTTGTTTTTTTTATATAATCCCTCTACTCTATTCTCTCTATTCCTGTTCATACAATCCTTTGACAATAATCCTGAGATCCCCCTTGTCTCACGATCAAATAAGCGGTTGTCTCCGCTATGCAAAATGAACAATCTACTCTCAAAAAACACAAGGGGAGAAAAAAAAAGTGAAAGAGAGAAAAAATTGTCCCCTCAATTTTCTTTCTGATTAGCCTTGCTTTTTTTTCTTTCTTTCTTTATAACTGAACAAAGATAAAAGAAGAATGAAGTAAAATATTTTTATGTACGATGCAGCTCACTGATTTTTTTTTTTTTTATTATTATTATTATTATTTTATTTAATGTAAAATTTAATAAAAAAAGGCAGTGTTGCTGATATGGAAAATTAGCATTTATATATTTTATGAATTAAAATAAAAGAAAAAAATGTTTGAAGTAATTAATCGTGTAAAAAGTGTATTAGTGCGTGTCTTATGTGTATCACTGATTCTTAAAATCTTTTTATGAAAACTTTTTTCAAGTTTTCAAATTACAAACAGCTTTTTAATTTTGTTTTTGTATTAAAATGCTCCCAAATCCTTAATGTTTTAATTTTTTATATAAGGAAAAATAGGTATTAGGAGAGGTAGGAAAAAGATATAATACGAAAAGCTTGAATTTTGTTATGATCGTTGCGGCGGCCTACCTGCCGGCCCATGTGGAGAAGGATGAGTACCCGGGTTGAATCCCGCTAACACCGCGACACCGGGGGGAAATGGTCCACTACCAGCCCCTCCCCCCGCTCCAAAGTTAAGTGCTTGTTGATTTGGAGGTGGGGGCGGGGGAGGTGGTAATAACCCAAACCCCGGTGACGCTGCGAAAAGGGCTGAAGGTGGTGCTGAAGACCTCGGGGTGAGATCTAGTGCACCCAAAGAGTTGGACTCCGAGGGACTACCACAAGAACTACCCCGCGCCAAGTTAGGCGAGGGAGACATGGAAGGCGATGTTGTACCGCGTCTCAAGTTGATGGGCGTCTCCCTCTCGTCATCCTCGTCACTACAAGCGCTGAGCGAGCCACGTGCAGGAGGGTGACCATTCTGCATTCGCGCCATCGTCGTTACCGTGCGCACCTGGTTCTCAAGAGCCGCCAACGACGTGGAAAAGGAAGGAGAAAAAGGAGAATGAGGTGAGTCATCTTCACCATGAGATCTTTTCATGGTTGAATAACCCGAATTTGATAATGAATTTAAAGGTAAATATGGACTTGTGGTAAGAGGAGGAGGATGGATAGAACCTGATGATGTAGTTGGCGGTGCTGCAGGTGGTGGCCGAGGAAATTCTTTGATTTCTGCTGCTTGTATTTGCTCTGGTGTAAGATCAGTCGGTTCGCCTGTATGCAAACGAATATGTTGTTGCAAAACTAATGCATTTGTAAATTTTCGGTGACACACCGGACACTGATGTAATACTCTTAATGGTGGCTTAGCTCTATGAACTCCCATATGAGTTTTTAAATTTCCTTTAGTAGTAAATGCACGACCACAAATTTTACATCTAAAAGGCCTTTCGCCGGTGTGTGTCCTATAATGCATTTGTAAAGCGCTTTTACACGACAACACTCGGTGACACACGATACATTGATTAGGATCAGATAATTTATGCTCTATATTATCAACTAATTGTTGTAATTTTGATGTTTCAGATGTTTTAGTAACTTCAATTAAACTTTCCCATGAATTATCATTACTGCCAGGTCTAGGTAACAAGGAGGTATAAATAGCCGGATTTTTAATAATTAAAGATGGATCATTATTATCTGATAATGGATAAAATGGAGTACCGGTTGAGGAATTACTACTATGAGATGGAGAAATAGCCCCTGAGAATAAGGGAGGGTAAGAAGTAGTATGAGTAGGATTAAGAAGCCTTTGTCCAATATAATTATTAGAAGAAGAATAGTTGTTAGATAAAAAAGTATTAGTATGTAAGTTACTATTATTATTAATATTAATATAATTATTATGATTGATGATGTTGGGAGGGAGGTTCTTACTGAGGTTTTCAGGTTGCTCTTGTGAATCCTCGACTCCATCCTCTGGTTCTCGCGTAGGGGAATCACCACCAAGTTGTAGTTCCTCGTCCTCGTCTGAAAAATCCCCGGCTCGGCTGCTACCAGCTAGGCTGTCCATATATTCCTCAGGGTAGTTATTAGGGATAGGGGAAGATTCCTCACGTTTTATACATTCAAGTTCCATTTCCTCACCCTCTTCCTCTAATTCTTCATCTTCTTCACTATCAACTTCAGACATGTCTAATTTTGAAACACCATCAGCTGAAGTTGGTTCAGGTGGGGAGCAAGGTAGTGTAGGTTTACTTAGGTTTTCAGGAACATCCTGCTCGGGCAGGAATTGAAGTTGCGGCGGCGGCGGAGGTGCAATAAGACGTTGTTGAGCTGGTATACTCGGTATTGATAAAGTTGTAGGGTGAGGTGAGGGGATTGATATTTTATTATTTAATAACGGTAGAGGTTGTAGATTTGGTCTAAATTGCTGCTGCTGTTGTTGCTGTTGTTGTGACGTCATACTAGGTGGTATTGGGGGAGGAAATGGGGGTAAGGTAGGTAAATTTTGTGCAGAGGGATGATGAGGAGGTATTGTTGTAGGAGGTGATGTAGAAGAAGAAGATTGTGATTGTTGTAATTGGGCTAATAAAGGTGGATGATATTTATCTAAATGTTCTGGTATAGGATTTGGATTCATTTTAATATGAGGAAATTTAGCTGTATGTCTTTGAAAATGTACTTTTAAATTACCTTTTGTGGTAAATCTACTACCACACACATTGCATTTAAATGGTCGCTCACCTGTATGGGAGCGGATATGGATCTGTAGAGCTGAATCCGAGCCGAACACTTTGCCGCAGTAGCGACAACGATGCTTGAAGAATGGTTCATTGCCTCGTTTTCCATCACCAGATTTACCGCTGCCACTTTTTCCACCTCCACTTCCTCGAAACGCGAGTTCATCTGCTAGATTTCCAGCAAGTAAACCCTGACTGGCGCTGTCTAATACTTCTTGTGCACGTCGTTGTAACATTTCTAATGAATTAGGTTCATCTGAATTTGGTAATGGATCTGTATTTGTGATAATACTTGCTGCTAGGGAAGCAGAGATAGAACACCCTGTTACACCACCACCTGTTTGATGATGTAAAGGGTGAGGTGGGATAATAGGTGTGGATGCTGAAGAGGATGGGGTGGAACTTTGAGGGGGTGTTGGGACACGAGGGGTGTTAGTGGGGGTTGGTTTGGATGGGGGTAATGGTTCCACACCTTGTGATGACACACGTGGTACATGTAAAGCTGCTGTACTTGTAGTTACTTGGGGTTGCTTAAGTACAGTAGCAGGTAATGCTGTACCCTGTTGTTGTCGCTCAATTTGTCGTTCTATTTGTCGCTCTATTTGTCTCTCATTTTGTCTCTCAGTTTGACGTTCTTGTTGTCGTTCTCGTTCTAACTGACGTTCTAATTGTCTTTCTAATTGTCTTTCAAGATGACGTTCTAATTGGGGGTGAGTTTGGGGTGGTTGATGATGTTGTATAGGAATATTAGCAGAGGATATAGGTAAACTGGATGGAATAGAAATTGGAGGTGAAGGAGGTGTTAAAATATCATCTTGGTGCATTCTAGGTATTGATGCTGGTGATACAGGACTACCCTCTTTACTACCTCTTGATATTTGTAATTGTTGTTGTAATTGTTGAATTAAATTTATTTGTAACATTTGTTGATGTTGTAATGTAAATAAACTGGATTGTAAAACAGCTAATTCTTGTAATGCTGCTGGATTATTTGCACTAGATGCTAACGCAGTAGCTGCAAATTGTGCTACAGCTACTTTTGTATTTTGGAGGGCTTCTAATGTAACAGTAGAGCCTGCTAATGCAGGGAAAAGTCCGGCAGCCCCTGGAATTGAAGCTGCCGCTGCTGCCATTGCCGCCGCTGCTGCTGGATTAGGAGGACCTCCAGGTGATAAATTTAATAATGGGGCAAGATTCATCACCATATTTTTCGCATCAAAATCTTCAAATTCATCTTTATCTTGTTGAGGTCCAAGTGCACCATTATTATTTTCAGCATCTTGTAAGCGACGTCGCCTTAATACTTCTCCGCCATCAGGTTTCATTTCTATTTCATCTTCCTCGGAGGAGATCATATCTTCGTCGTCCTGCGCTGCTTGAGCTTTGCACTCAGGTTTATGTGCGAGGAAGGACGTTAGACTGGAGAACTCGCCGCTACAGCGACCGCACACACGTTCCTCGCCCCCACGACCGCTGTCTGAGCCGTCCTGAGCACCACTCTCGTCCTCCGACCCAGAACACGAACTATCGCCTGAAACAGTAAATAAATAACCATCAGTTTTCATGCCTTTGTTTAATAACATTGAAATAATTTATTTTTATTATTATCTTCTTTCTTAATTTATTTTTTAAAATATAATGAAAATTATATAACTTGCAAATTTTTACTAACAATTTAATTAATATCCAATATATATAATTATATAATATTGATTTATTTTTAATATAATAATATTTCAATCAAATAATAATATTATATAGTTTACAAGTTTGATCAGATTAAAATTTTCTCTTGTATTTATAATTTTTATTGCATATTTAAACATTCAAGATATTAAAACTGTTATAATTAAAATGTTGCTAGCATTGGAGTAAAGGCGAAGAATGAAATAAGTCCTAATATTTAGAAAAAAGTTACAACACTACGTTAAAAAAAATCAGAGCCTTTGTATATATAAATATTATGAGAATAGAGAAGTTATAAATAACTTTTTAACAATCAATCAAAAAGCCTTTGTTTTATAAAATAAAAGAACTTTATTTCATTAAAAAACTTTAAAATAAGTAAAATCTTTGCAATATATACTACAAGTATAGACAGTACACATATGATTTAGTTTATATTAATATAGAAAAAAAATGTATACTTTAAAAATTTTAATACTATAAGCAATCGTTGGTATTGTTTTATTCTATTTTTCTTTCTAAGAAACAGACGTATAGAAATATAAATATGAAGATATATTATTGAAAAAAAAAATGTTTAACATTTTTAAAAACATCACCCTATAGTCTGACCTATAGATTTTTTTTTCTGTATTTGATTGAATAATAAACATAGATAAATTATTGTTTCTGGTCTGGTTTCGAAGGCTGTTATTACGGCTGTCATTATCTAAGGCAAGGCCCGATGAGTTTAACCAGCTGTTTTTTTCATAGAGAGAGAGAGAGAGAGAGAGAGAGGTGCGTGATTCTCTCTCTCGCTCTCTGTTTATATCAACTAACCCTCTCGCTACATGCACCTGCTGAGCGAGTGGCGCCTATTTTATTTCAACCCACTTTTAACCTTGCCAAACCATTCAATATTTTATATCAAATTGATTTCAATCTCTATTGATTTTGCTCTTCATTTTCAACATGTCAATTGGAAGTAAATGTAGAGCAACAGAGTTTATAAACGTGTATTTTTTTTTTTTCAACCATTTACTTTATACTTTATTCCGAATGAATAAAAACACTTTTTAGGCACATCTATTTGACATCATATAGAATTGTTACAATTTTAGTATTACACATTTAGAGAATGACAGTTAAAAATAAAAGTATATATTATTCTCTATATCCATTAAAACTCATGATTTTACTTAAAATTGCATTTGAAACATACTTAAAAATCCTTAATTAAAAAAAAAAAAAAAAAAGTTATATATACGCAAACAAAAACATAGACTTGTTTAAAAATGCATCTTTAAATAAACCTTATATATTACTTACACATTGCAAAACTCATTTTAAAATTGTACTGTAAGTATATACACATAATTTGTACACATTGTTACAATTTTAAAGTACTCTATCGTAATGTTTACACAATATAACAAATTTTAATTTTGTTTTTTTCTGTCTTTCCTTTTTTTAAGTCTCTCTCTCTCTCTTTTACACACACTTACATACATACATTCTAATGTTACGTTACACTAAAAATTTCAAACTTTATTTTATAAAAGTATTTTAATTCTTTAAAGTTTGCTCTCAATATTTTATATTTGTTTAAAAAATATATGAATAACGAGTTCTTGAAATCAGTTTTCTATCTTAATATTTTCTTAATTCAAAAATGAAGGAAAGAGGAAAAAAAAGTGTTTGACTTATATCTGTTTATCTAATAAGTAAGCGTTCAAACATTTCTAGATTTTGATTTTATAGTTTGAATTTTATAATAAGAAAAAGACGATAGACGAAAAAAAAAAAAAAAAAAATACGAATCGTAAAATATAACTTGGTATGTGTAAACTTCACATTTCAAACTAACAACTGTTACAAATAAATTTTCAAATACCGTTTATTTTTATAATAGTATGCCACTAATGACATTTTTCTCATTTTCAAATACTTAAATAAATATATATATAAATATATTTAAAATAAAATTAAAAAAAAAAATGCGTAAAATATATAAAAGAAATTGGCATGTGTTTAAAAACGAATATAAAATAGTATTAAAAAGTTTTGTCGTTTGATTTTATATTGAGAACAAAAAGAAAATTAAAAAAAGAAAATTCTATATGATGAAGAATAGCGGGGTAAAAGTTTAAAATTAAATATTCAGGCACTTACACATTTTTGATCCCTTGTTTTTATAGACCAGATGAGAGAAAATACTTTGCAATCTGTAATGTCTGGTATGTTCCTTTTAAAATATTTTTTCCATCTCTCTTTATACTTAAAAGAATAATAATAAAGATTCAATACTTGTTTTGTTTTCTTATGCATATTTAGTCCACCCTACTTCATATATATACAAACCCTATATACTTATATCTATCCCTCTCTCTCTTTTGTTAAATATGTGCTCTCAAAATAGCAAACATCCCTGATTTTTTTTTATACTGTGTATGTACGCTTCGTCTATCAACAATCGAGATGAAATTCTACTGTGTCTGGAAAACAGTGAATATAAAAAAGAAAAATATTTCACTTAAAATTTATTAATAAATGTATGGGTTAAAAAAATGAAGAAACTTTAACAAATAAATTATGATTATCAAATCCTTTTAATATAACCTTTTTCAAAGTGTACTGCAATTAAAATATCCTAAAGTGTCATATTTTATTTTAAAACTGACATGCAATTTTATTTTTAATGATACATAAAGTACTCAAAGTATACTGTATAAGATAAAATTTAGTCTAACTTATGAAAAATTACAAATTAGAGACTTGAAAGTTTGATAATATTGAGTTAAGTTAAAGATAAAGAAATACTGTATACAAAATTGTGCATGTTTAAAAAGTCCGTATTGTATGTTGTGTGGTCAGAGCTAGACAATTAGATCACTACGTCCTCCACTGATTATCTCAAGTAACTTTCAATTACAGCCATTGAAACAATTCACTTGTAATTCCCACTCGGCCGAGACTAAAAGGTTTTTGTTCTTTTTTAATCACATTTCGAGGTAATTTTTTAATTCTCTCAGACATTATTACTAAATTTAAAAAAAAAAATACAAGGTTAATAATGTTTTGTGTTTACCACAAAATTTTTGAATAAACACATTTTGGTACTTTTTGGCAAGCTTCCTAAATTTTAAAATATACAACTACAAAATTTTAACCGTTTTCCTCAAATTATGTTGCGTTCGAAATCAATTTATTTTTTTATTGTTGTTAAGAAAAAATCAATTAAATTTAAATCTCTCTCTCTCTTGCTTGCTTTTCTTCCCTCCCTATTGCTTTTCTTATATTATTCTTTATGTCTTATTTTTCAGAAAAAGTTTTATCATAAATTCCAAGTAAAAAGTTGAAAAATAAATTTTAGAAAAAAATATATAGATCAGATTTTGACATGCATATAAATCACGCTTATAAAAAAAAAGTTGAGAAAGCAGAAAAAGAAAAGTTAGAAAAGAAGAAAAAAAAAATCAATATCTGTCACGATTAGATTATTTTATATTCTTGACATAAAATAAGAGAAATATATTTTTCTTCGTTTTTTTTGAAAAAAATAATATATAAAATATAACATGTAGGTGCAATGCGACGTATTATATAAAGAGGGATAAAATCTGAGAAATATTATTGGTTCATATTTGTAAAGACTTACTGCGCTTGGGCAAAAGTATGAGAGGAGACGAGATATATAATAGAAAAATATGGGGAGGGAATATTTTTGATATCAAATTATTACGTAAGCCACTCCCCTTGTCATAACTTAATATAAAGAGAAAAAAATACTATTTTTTTTTATATAAAACTTTTTTTACTGGAGGAAAAATAAGGGAGGAGCAAAAAAAAAAAATATATATATATATTATTTTATATTATATTATATCTCCCCCACTACTTACTTTATTATATTAAATCATATTGCGGCAAAGGCAAATAAGTATAGAGAAAATCGTGAGCCGGCGCAGAAGTTGATAATATTGATCATATTTTGTAGGGTTATATAGCATATCTAACACGTTACTCGTTATTTTTATTCCCTTAGATATATAAAACAACCAACCCCTAGCTTTATGAAGGAAAAGGGATTTGTCGCATGACCGCATATGCGCAAACTAATGCCTAATTGTCTTGACAGTACGCAGCTGGTAATCATCAACTCAAACATATGCAAATTACACAGACAACATCAAAAAAACTAGATTTCATTTTCTATTATTATTATTACATCCGTCTACTATTAATAAGCATATATATATATAAGAATAATAATAAAAAAAAAAACATTCTTTTATATAGAAAATTTTCTATTGTTTTAAAATTTTAATAGAAATATAATGCTTATTGTTTTTTATAATTATATACCCGTCTCTATTATATATTAATAATGAATTTAATTTATGGCCGCTCATGATGATTGAAATACTAATAATTCAATTGCATTATTATTATTTTGCTCTCTGTACGTATGAAATAATAAAGAATAATCATAATAATAATAATAAAAAAAACGTCTACGTTTTTATTTTTTCTTTTGACTCCATGCCGTTTAAATAACAACAATTAACAATCATAATTGGAAAACACGATTTATATTTATTAATATTATTTTTCTATTATTCCGGGTGAGGTTTTATTTATACATAAACATAAAATATTACACAAATTCAAATAATAACTTATAATATATAACAAAAATAAACAGAGATTAGAATCTTATAGACAAAACTGCACTAATGTTTCTTGATTTTTTGTCTTTCTTATATACCGCCCTTGTATTGTTTTTATATTTGAATTTATTGATCAAAACTTTACATTTAACATTTTTTTTCCTCTGTATTGTACAAGAGGAAGATTTGCATTGGATATTTTTATAGTTTAAACTTATGCATGAATGGATATAATATACTCGATAGATAGATTTTTTTTTATTTTAGTCTGGGTGTATTGAGAGAGAGAGAGAGAGAGAGAGAGAGAGAGAGAGAGAGAGAGAGAGAGAGAGAGAGAGAGAGAGAGAGAGAGAGAGAGAGAGAGAGAGAGAGAGAGAGAGAGAGAGAGAGAGAGAGAGAGAGAGAGAGAGAGAGAGAGAGAGAGAGAGAGAGAGAGAACCGCCGTACTGGTGGTCTCTCTCTCTCTCTCTTGCTGCCGATATTTATGATACTCGACACACTCCATGACAATCCTCTCACACTGACAAATATCTAACGACATTAAATTTTTTTTCCTTATATTTTTTAAGACATTTTTTTAATTTATTTTTTCCCTTTTATATGTATATACCTTTTTTTTCTTCTTTATCTTTTTATAATCTTTATATTTTAAAAGCTATTTATCATAAAAATATAAACAACTCAAAAATTTTCTTATGTTTTTCTTTTTCTTTTCTTTATTTTTAATATTTTTCATCCCCAATTTTTAAAAAAATATATATATATATTTAAAAGTATAATTAACTGCTAGGGCGTATAACAAAAATAAAATGTAAAAAAATATGAAAAATGAGTCTTTTATATACGTCGCACATCTTGAATCACTAGAATGTGACTTAAATTTTGTTAATATTAAGATAACAGAAATAAGGTACGGAAATATGGGGCGCGAGTGCTGCTGTCTTCACGCAAGCTAAATCACCCCCACCCCCTCAATACAGCACGTGCCACACGCGGAAGTTAAAAATCTACGGATCCTTGCAAAGGTTCTCTAAAGATACATTTTTTAAAACATTTTTTAAACTTTTTTTTTTTTTGCTTTTTTCCCCTTAAATGAAGCAAGTCACTTTTTTAGCTTGCACCTCATATATAAATTTTTCAAAAGAATGTATAAAAAAATATATATCTTTTAACATATTTGAAGGAGCTTTTTGCATTACGGTGCATTTAAAAAACACATTTTGTTTATAGAAAAAAAATCCAACCCCTGTAAAAATTGAATTTATGAAACACATGCATACTTACAAGTTGAAAAAGTTGCAGCGTTTACAGGGGCTTAAAAATATGTTTTTATTATTTTTGCTTGTGAAACAACGTTTTTATTTTAATTTGCTTTGTTATAGTCAGAGCTTTATTACAAGATTGTAAATGTTGTTTTTTTATATATACATAGCAATCTTGATTTTTTTTCATTTTTCTCTTAATTTCAGAAATAAAAATTTTGTTAAGTTAAAAAAATAAGAGAACAAAATATAAAGTTTTTTTATAGGCTATAAAACTAGTAGAGTCTGTAAAATTTCAAACAAAAACAAAATACTATTGTTACGCAGAGAGAGAGAGAGAGAGAGAGAGAGAGAGAGAGAGAGAGAGATGCTGCATCTATATGTTTTTTCAAAGTTTGAGGATAAAAATCTGCTATATTTGACATTTTTTTGTTTTTTACTGTATCCCCCGCTTTTTTTTCTTTTTGTAAAGTTTTCTTATTTTATAAATCATAGGGGTGGAGTTGATGCAGTATAAGAAGAAGAAAAAAAGAATAAGAAACACACGGAAAAGAGGGTAAAATATGTGTGTTTAGTTTTTTTTTTCCTTCTTCTTCCGCAGTCTAGAGGGGGTTATTAGAGACATATCTCCGTCTCTAGACTCCAATATACGAATGTCACCAGCATCTTTATATTTGATGCTGTACGGTGGTGGTCCACATGAGATATACTTCTTGATATCTCATATTACAATAGCTTTAAAATTGAAAAGTTTATAGGGAAATGTCAAAGAATTTTTTTGTTTTTATAGTATTTTATGTCAATATTGTATAGGCACTATGAAAATTTATGTGGTGATACTATAATATTTTTATATTTTTTATTAATAGTATATGAGGCAATGGTATAAAATTTTTTTATGATTAAGAATTTTAAAGAAGCCTAAATTTATTATACCTGTTTCAGCCTTACAATGAGGTAAGTAAAATTTGTTTCAATTTAGTTTTGTTTATTCTGTGTGAAATTTCACAATATCAACTTAATTAGGCGGGAAATCTGAAGGAGAAGAAGAAAAAAAATGTACGTTTTAATAATTTCCTTAGAAAAAGTTTACTTTTCCTCTGTGTACAATGACAAATATAATTATAATTCATAATCCTGTCTTCCTTATTTATGTATATACAAAACTGAATAAATTTCTTATAAATAAATATATAAAAAATTCATGTCCAAAGCATATCTAATGAAGTCAAATTAAAGAGTCCCCTGTGGCAATAGAGATTGGCCTCACCACATCTTTCTCTCCACGCGGCAAAGAGAATTATTTCCTGAGACGTGCGGACGCTGCAGGGTGTCAGGAGAACGCGTGGTGCCCCGCGGTCTTTAAGCCACGCGACTCTCTTTACGTTTTCAAGTCAGGTGCGTGTATGGCGCGAAATTATTTAAATTATCAGAAATTTAAAGTTAGTTGGGTAATTTCAATTTAGCATACGACAAAACGACACTAAAAAAAGACGACGAAATTTAATTTTCAGTTTTTTTGTGACATGACTTTCGGCTTCTATCATCAATTCCATCAAGATGATTTAAAACTACATGGAATTAATTTTTTCACTATTCACAAAATACATGATCATGGCACTTCTATATACACAAGAAAATACAGATAATGCACGTTATCATTATGTTACATAATTTTAATTTACAGTGGTGTCCTTTTTAAAATGAATAATAATCTACATGAATAATAATCTGATTTAAAATTGTATTAAGTTTTAATATCATAATAATCATACTGCACATTGTTCTTATTCACAGAAAAGATGCATAGGATGTTATAGTGAAATTTCATATAGTAAGAGTATACGCGCGAGAGGGCGGGGTGTATGAACTAGCTATAGTGATAATGGAATGAAACTCCCTGTGTACATTATGGAAAGGAGATAGGTAGCTGTTTAATCATTTTAAATTTCTGATGCTCTTTTTGTCACCTATATAAAATTTCAACTGCTAAATGTAAAGAGACAGAGCTGTTATAAGCTCTTATATTTTGTTTTCAATAATTATAAAAATATTTTCAAGATTTCAACTAAATTTATAACTAAACTACGTGAATTTTATATAAAATTTAAATTTGAACGCTAAAAAAAGAAAAAAATCAAATGAAGAGCTATTAGTGATATATTCTTATAAACATTCTTCTTATATAACGTAAACGTATATTTATTTATTTTTTAATTTAAATACTTTTTATATTTATAATGAAATTGGATTTTTCTTTTAAATCTCTTTTTCTTAGAAAATTACGTTTTAAAAACTGTCATAGTATTCAAGGAAGTATTTTTAAAAATAAGTAAAGAAAGAAAGAAAAAATCATTAACATTGTACATATAAAAAAACTTTGCCAAAATACCAATTCTTTGCCAATAACAAAGAAATCACATTAATTTTAATAAATTGCTTAATCTTTTATATATTTAATTATAATTACGTAAATAAAGGTTATATATTCATGAAATTTAATATTTATTTTCTTGTTTTTAACATAAATAAAATTACTGTATTTGCAATGAAAAGATATCGTAATGAGGTTATTAATTAACTTAATACCCCAACAAAAGGTATCAAGGTAATTAACGTATCAGTTTTATATATATGATTCATATGGGATACGCAAGAATTGCTTAACTTTTCCTTAACTTTTCGATCTTTCTCAGCATTGCATTAATATTAGAAAAACAGTTTTCAAGTGATCAATCCAATAATTACAATATTGCTGTCAATTTTTTTCTATACAATTCTGTATTATTTTTAGCAGTAAAAATAGTTCTTTTGATGTAAAAAAAAAAAAAAAAAAAAAAAGTCTAGACATGTACGTGTTGAGCAATTTAAGGGGTGAAACAATAATCTATACGTATATAATATGATGGGGGTGAGAAATGTATGCACACATATGGAGTTATGAAGAGTGCTAGTCGCGTGCTAGCTGCACCAGTTTAAATTTGTGTGTCTTTCTACAACGGAAATCTCCCATCCACCCGCTTTCTGTCTATATACAAATTTTTTTTTTTCGGATCCCTCTAGTCATTTCCTTATTTCTGAAAATCTACTCTTAAAGCTTTGTCTTTCTTTCTTTCTATTCATAGCAGCATATTTTGTGACAAGTCTAATATGAATGTGTTATTTTAAACCTCTCATATGTGTGACAGGGAATTATTTCTTCATAAATTTAGATTGTAACTCCCTTTCTCTCTCAATATATACGTTTTGTATACCCCTATGCAAAAGATTATAAATATAACTCTATATTACTGAAATTCCTATTTAAAATAGATAATGAATTTTTTTTTTTATAATATAACACTTCAAATATTATCTTCATATATATGCAAAATTTATTACTATATATAAAGATTTTGAAACCCATTTTATAGATAAACTTTTTTTTTTTTTTTTAAATCTTCTTTGTCTCAGCGTATTTGGATATAGTAATATCTAAAATCAGTAAATTCTATTACGTTTGGCACAAAAATGATTTGTTATTATTTGAAATAAAGGAAATTTTCACCTATTTTTGACATAGATTGTACAAAAACTATATAATATTAAACGAAAGAATTGAACTTATATAAATGACCATCATAATAATAACAGGGGAGTATATAGGATATATATATTTGACAATATCCATTGTTACAATTTTCAAGTGGTCACTGTAGTCTGTAAAAGTAACATATGGCCTCAGATGGTCAATATTTTTCCCTTTCAGTTTTTATTATTGTCCAAAGACATATATCAATAGTTGTTATATATAGAACACATTATATAAGTTATCCACCCGCACCCTTATGTATATGCAGGCTAATATATTAATATCATTCTCACTTCTATATATGTAAGAGAGAAAAATATAATTTTATTATATGTATTGCTTTTAAACGATAATAATTTTGTGCGGGGATGAGAAATTCAAAATTCAATCAAAAATTTCTCTCTGTCCCTATCACCCTCTCTCCCTGTTTCTTTGACAGAATACAACAGTAAAAATGAAAAATTTATACAAAAATTTATGAGTCAAAGAATAACTTCATAAAATAAATTAATTTTATGTAAAAATTCGAAAAAAAGATTCCGTTAAAAATGTTCCGTTACATTTTTAATAAGATACGATTTTTCTTCTTTTTTTTTTTTTTTTTTTTTTTTTTTGCAAATAGATAAAAATCATATTTTTTTTCTTAGAAAATGAAAGTCAGAATGTATTAAAATCAATAAAAAGTTTTAAATTTTTTATTGCTTTTTGAACGGTATTGGATTGTAAAAACAAAATGCACCGCTGTGTTTTTTTTAGCCGCATCAGTTCTTTCTTTTTTTCATTGTAAAAAAAACCGTAAACTAAGCCGGCGACGATATCGGTAAAGTGTCTGTCTTTTCGTCTTTTGTATGAAATAGGTAAAAAAATATAAAAAATATGCAATTTACTCTCGTCGGTACATCACTAAAGTTATAAAAATAGTAATATTAAAAAGTCTTTTATAAATACCGTTTGTTGTACAGTTTAGTACGAATAATATACAGAACTTCAAAAAAATGAAATAGGGGAGAAGAGAGAGAGAGAGAGAGAGAGAGAGAGAGAGAGAGAGAGAGAGAGAGAGAGAGAGAGAGAGAGAGAGAGAGAGAGAGAGAATTACAAATCACACGCGATTTAAATAAAATAAAAACTCATGTTCAGTAATAAATTGTTAACATATTATAATCTGCGGCTTATATTTGTTAAATTTAGGGGTTTAGTTATGTAATAATATTTGACAAGATAGTGTTTTATATTATGTATAAATATATATATATATAGGGTATTATTTTTATTCTTTATAATGGTTTGCGTGCATATGTGATGTATTATTTTCTATTTAATCCTGGTCTCGCGTGCCATGAATATTATAGAAAACCGACGTGCGGTCAGCATAAATACATATAAAAAGTTAGCCAGAGGGAGCAAAATGATATTAAATATAGCGAAGCACACAATATAAGAGAGGGGGCGTTACAAACAAATACGCGATATATGTACGCAAATATTATCACTGCTGACTAAACGCTTATTTTTTTTTTCTATAATATTTTATAGGACTTCAGTATTATATGATGAATAAATAACTTAATAACATTTATATAAAGGATATATGAAAATTTTAATAGCTTTTAAGCTATGTGTTTGTTTTGCAATATATATTATCCTTAATTTAATTATACTACCTTTGCTTTCTAGGTTTACTTTTTATAGAAAATTGACGAAGTCACATTTTATTAAGTATAACTTTTTAAAAAAATAAAAAAATAAGTAACGCATTTTTATTATTATATAGTTTCTATAAAAGGTATCAAAAAATTGTAATTCTAGTATGAAATAATAAAAGTTGAAAGCCAATAACCAGCCTAAAATAACATCACCCGCACCTATATAGCACATTTTTATACGTACATCATATTCAAGGACTTAATACTATCAGTTTTTAAAATCAAGTCCCTGTTATATTGATTTTGCAACAATTTTGAAAACCCTTAACTTTTAAAATTTATTTTATATAAATTTAAAGTTTTTATGGCACTTTACCTTCTTATATAAACATATATTTTTATAAAGGAAAATATTTTTCTCATTCTTTTATGATGGTATATAGAAATTTTAGTTGCTTTTTTTTTTTTTTTTTTTTTTTTTTTCATATATAATATAACATTATAAGAATGCGTAGAGTAGGTTTATGGTGCAAAGAAGGAGAAAGGGGGAGTCGATGTGGGGGCGTATATATTTCGGGGCTATAAACTTTTGAGTTAAAAAAAAAAAAGGATAACAACGCTCGCTATGCATGATATAAGCAAAAGTAAACTAAAAACTCTCAAATCTAGTATGCATCAAGTCATATTCAACGGGGTTGTAAAATTGAAGAAAACAAAAATCCTTTCCTTTCCCATGGGTCAAAATATTATCATTTTATACAGGCACCTTCTATAAGATGGTCCTGATTTTATAACAACATAACGTTATTTTTTTCTATTATTTAAGGGGTTGAATTTTTTCTCTTCTCCAATCTACTTTTATTTGCTAAAAGGCATATAACATTTTTGTTCTCTCACTCTCTATAAAAATAACAATGTTAAATATTATTTTTGTTGTAGAATTTTTAGAAAGTTTTCTTTTCAAATAAAATGTTAACAAAAAATTTATTATACTTCCTTTTTTATATATATCAAAAGTTAGATTTATTTACATTTATATTAAAGAAAAAAGAAAGAAAAAATTGATTGAAAGTTAGAAGTTTATAGAATGAGAGGTTGACAGGCTGAGAGAGAGAGACGAGATTTATCGACTATTATAGGGCTAGTTCACACTAAGGAACAAAAAATCATGTCAATATAAAATATTTGAATTGAAAAAAGTTCAATTAAAAATTGTAAAATATAAAACTCATGAAATGTAATAGTTATGTGTTTTTAATGTTACGCAAAGTAAAAACTGAGCTCACTTGTTATTAAATGTAAGAACTTGAGAAGAAAATGCTCAATCTGCGCTGAAAACATTCTTTAATTTTAAAATAATATGCAATTTTTTCTATGCTAAACAATATTACCACCACACTAAAGATTACATATTTGGAAATAGTAAGCAAGTTAAAATTTTCCAATAGTAAGATATAAATTTGCAACTGTTTGAAGAAGAAGAAAAAAAGTAACCCCTCAGTATTCTTTGGCTCTTTCCTCTTTAAAAGTGTTTGAATAAAAAATTCAAAACCAACTCTTGACTGTGGCTGTGAGGTTGGCTTTTGTGTAGGTTTTACATATTAACTCGTTTTGATAAGGAAATGCTTTGGCAATTACTATCAACGTCAAAGTATCGATTTATTCTGAAGCTATTTTGACGTTACTCAAAACACAGTCTTACAACTTTCTTATAGCTTTTTAAGTTTATCATAAAAATCTTATATGTGAAAATTTTATTACATATTAAAAATACGTATTTTGTTTATAAAAGTTGGATTTCAATTATTCCTAAAATATAAATATTATACAATTAACATTATATCAAATTGAAATGTAATTTGAAAGCTCTTGATTAATTTTTGTCATTTTATACCTTAAAAATACATATGTAAACAAAAATTTATAAAAAATTCAATTGAATGATTTTGGCTTATATAATTAATTTTACATTGCTTTTGTTTAAAACTTTTGAAGATAAAAAAAGGGATTTAAGGCTGACTTCACAATGACAATACATACACAGCAAACAGTGACCACCAAATTTTGCATGACTTCTCTCTCTCTCTCTCTCTCTCGTATATACACTTGTAAAAATGACACGCTTTACTACAATTAACACCTGATAAAGGATAATACAAAAGAATAAAGGAAAAACTTTTTTTTTTAAATTTATATATAAAATTTAAAGTATAAGCATCCGGTTTTTAAGTGAATGATACCCCACAAGAAGTTGTTATAAAAGAAAAAATTGTAATAATTGAACATGCTAAGATGGTCGTAAATAATTTATATAAAGTGTGACTTTATTTCTATTTGTTTATCATTTTACACTTTTTCTTTATAATATAATATTTGAATTCCATTATGATGGTATAATTTGTATAAAAATTAGTACATTCATTTAAGGGTTAATATATCATATTGAACTACATGAAATTGAGCCATCTGTCAAGATAAATTGATCAAAGATACAAGTATTTACAGGAAAGAAAAAAATACGAATAAAGAGAGAGAGAGAGAGAGCATTATCGTTTCTTTTCTGAAGAGTACGCACAAGAGAGGCTAAGTCGCACAAAATAATGATGATTTCTGTAATTTCTCATCTCTCTCATCTCATCTCTCTCTCTCTCTCTCTCAGATCAACTCGCACCTTTCATCATTTCCTTCCATTTTATTTTTCCTTATCTTAGATGTATATATATTATATTATAAATTTAATTTAAATTTTCTTTCTTTCTGTCTCTCAAATTACATAAAAAAATAGATATTAAAATGAGTTTTATTAGAATTTAAAATTAAAAAATTTCTATCCTTTTTAAGTGTTTATTTTATTAAATTTTTATATAATTCCACATGATGGCATACATACTTATATATATATATATATATATATATATATATATATATATATATGTATATATATATATATATATATATATATATATATATATATATATATATATATATATATATATATATATATATATATATATATATATATATATTTATATACATATTCATATACACACATACAGTATAAAAACATTTAAAATATTTTTAAATAAATATTATATTTGAGAGTATTATAATGTATCTGTCGATAAAATTTTATAATAATAAAAAAGTTTTTTTTTATATGAAACTTTTCTATGGATTATAAATGTAAAAACAGATTAATAAATTTTATATTTTTATAAATAATATTGATTTTATCTGATTTAGAAACTATTAGGTGTTTTTTGTTTTTAAATAAAAATATTTATATAGTAAATAAAAGAAGTATTACAGCAACTTTATAACATTAAATTATATATTAGAAAGAGAAAGAAAAAAGCACCAATCTACATATTCAAGATTATAATATATGAAAGATATATATTTATATATATATATATATATATATATATATATATATATATATATATATATATATATATATATATATATATATATATATATATATATATATATATATATATATATATATATATATATATATATATATATATATATATATATATATATATATATATAATATTATATAAAAAGCATTTAGATTTTTTTTATATGTTAAAAAGGTTTTGAGTATATTTATTTGAGTAATAAAAATTGATGTTATCCATTTACCTAAGTTACAAAAAGAAGTCAAGAAAAAAAAATTCTGAGAGAGAGAGAGAGAGAGAGAGAGAGAGAGAGAGAGAGAGAGAGAGAGAGAGAGAGAGAAAAGAGAAAAATATTATAAGTGGTTATGGTATACATAAAGTTTTTTTTTTTTTTTTTCAGACACTCTAACATATTATAAGTATAGAAGAGGTGGGGAGTGAATTTATCATAAGTATAACTTAACTAGGTACACCAAAATGGACGTTTGTGTATATCATACATAAATATATTAAAAGAGGGCGGCTATATAATAATTTTTTTGTTTTACTTTTTTTTCTTTCCTTCGCCAAGGTTAATGTTAAATTTTGTATCGTCAAAAGCTATACACGTCGTAAAGAAGTCATAGACTCTCTCTCTCTCTCTCTCTCTCTCTCTCTCTCTCTCTCTCTCTCTCTCTCTCTTTCTCTGACGTTTCTCTTATAACTTAAAGAAAGAATATATAACATAATTATACACCATATACTATCAGATCATGAGCTAATGACCAAAATTCAGATTATTAATTCATACATATCTACGCAATCAAATACTAAAATACCATGCATGTCAAAATTTACTTTTTGCATGGGTTTATTCTCCATTCATTATTTTATATCTACGACTATAAAAGTTAAAAAGTAAAAAAAAAGAAAAAAAAAAGTACTAATTGTACAAACTAAAACTATAAAAAATAAGTTTACGATCACTTTTAATAATTTTCATCGTTAATAAAAATAATAATGAAAAGTTGATTAATATTAATAAAACTTTATTTTTGCTAATTAGATTAAAACTGTATTTAAAATGAAGAAAAATAGCAATATTTAACGACAGTGAATGAAATCTAAATTTTATTTTATATATATTAAATTATTAAAAAAAGCAAAAAGCTTGAATTGATTACAAATAAAATAATAATCAGCATAGAAGAACCTCATTAAAATTAAAAAAAATGTCGTTTCATGAATATTTCTTCCATCTAATTTTTGAAAAATATTATTATAATACGAAAAGATTTAAAGTAAAAGTAAAGGCTTTAAGGTGCGACTTTAATAATGCTTAATAAATTAGTTTAATTTAGAAAATATGTAGAGAATGTGTTAGTTTTTTGCACATATACACATGGTGTGTGTGTGTGTACAATCATACACAAAGTTAATGTGAATCGAATAGTAGATTTGCCAAAATGTGTCTTTTATTATTATTGTTTTTAATTGCATTCCTTATACATGTTTTTAAAAATATAGACAACATTAATTTTCTATTTCTAGAATTAAGTTTGTTTTTTTTTTAAATATATATAGTCAATTAATTTACTACTGATGTTGTTACGATTTTAATAGACATAAAATCCAGTTGAAAATAGTAATACCTATAATAATAAATGATAAATTTAAAATTATGGAATTATATCAAGAATATATCAAAATAATTTGTAAGTAGCTTCATATACGGTTTGATTATGGTAAATATTTATTTTCATTAAAAAAATATATATAAAAAGTGTTATTGTGAAACTGTCCTTTTATAAAGAAATTTTTAAAATTTATACAATAAATTAATCAAACATGAGCTTTATATATTTATATTTATATTGTTTTTAATAAATTTATAAGTTGCACTTTTATATAAACATTGTTTTATAAATTATAAGACATTACCATATTGGTAATAGATATTTTTTTATGTTGCACGTACACATACGGCGCCGATTGTTATTCTTATTATGGTGAACATGGTACGGATGATGATTATTTTTATGTTTATATAAGTTGGATGATATTAAAGGACCGCATTATTATTATTATTATTATTATTATTATTATTATTATCATATACATGCAATGTATATATAATAATATGTATGTAGAGTGTACTGTACTAGTGCTTTTTCATATGGGTTTGTACATATACACATAATATGAAGTGAATAAAACCAGTTTTTTTATATGAGAGAGAGAGAGAGAGAGAGAGAGAGAGAGAGAGAGAGAGAGAGAGAGAGAGAGAGAGAGAAAGAGAGAGAGCATCAAAGGGGACATACAACTTAAAAATACAGCCAGTTTTTGTATTATATGGTTGTATCATGGATAAGAAAACGACTATAAAGAAGTTTTTTAACATGAATAAATAAACAATAAATCGATTGTTATTCGATTTTTATAAGTGTTAAATCAATTGAAAATAATCGTATCAAAATCGACAAAATGTTAATGAAATAATAAAAAAAACTGGTGTTATTGGATGCAATTCTCTCTCTCTCTCTCTCTCTCTCTCTCTCTCTCTCTCTCTCTCTCTCTCTCTCTCTCTCTCTCTTCACTCACACACTCACACACACACACTCACTATATACAGTTGGGTTCACATGATCGAGTTGTGTATTGATGACTTGCAATATTTGTACTCAGTGATAAGTGCTTACACATGCCGTACCACACTTCTTACATATTATAATACTGTATATATATGTATATGTGATATGTATAGTACTGCATGTATATACACTTAAACCAAACCAAATACTCACTCAACCATGGAAAAAATTGACAAATTTTTACACTGTGAACTAAAACAGAACCATAGAGATAATAAAAGTATTGTAATATTATTTCATTCAGCTTTTTTCTTTAAACGCATTAAGATAAAATAAATATAAAAACATTTTATTTTGAATGAATATTTTTATATATTTTATATATTCACTTAAATATAATTCTTCATATACGTAATACTGCAATTAAGTTATACATACATTACTTACGTAATTTATATTGAAATTAATGTTTTAGTAGATTTATATTTTAAAGTAACTTTTTTTTTTGTATAATATAGTTGATGATTTTTATAATATGGCTGAATGATTTGAATAAAATTTTAGTTTGTGGTTTTGTGTATTATAATAATGATAAAAATATATTATAAAATGTTTGTTCGTTATGTTTTGCTCTCTCTCTCTCTCTCTGCCGATTTACGAGTCATGTATTGGGCATAGGACAAAGGACAAGACACGAAAAGAGAGAGAGAGAGAGAGAAGAGTGAGGGGAAATCTCTCCATGTCCTAGACCGCATTAGTTTTAGATTTATGTTGTTCAATTTTCAATACCCTTTCCACCAATATATTTATTTTTTTTTTCTTTCATCTCTTCTATAATACCAACCCATCTACTTTTTTTTTTCCTGACATTCAAAGTCGATCAAAAATGGCCGCCCATATAATATATTTCTTTATATATATATATATATATATACATATTTTTTTATATATTATATTCTACCGTGCATGTTTGAAAACGATCAAACTTACAAGGTATTTTATTTCTTTAGCCAGCACTTAAACTGCAATTACCATTTCTTGTCGTCGCGTCGTGATCTTTTTGTGTCCGTAACACAAAATACAAATAATAAAAAAAGTGTTGAGACTTATATTTATTTATCTTATTATAAATAATATTAATACGTTTTTTTTATGACCGATTCTTTTTTTCTTTATATAATATATAGCCTTAAGGTAAAGTATATATAAATTGCATGAATTTTTTTTTATTCAACTGTTTGATAATGTCATTAATGAAATAATTATAGAAGGTGATATTGATCTAATATATATTAAGAATTTATTTTCTTTATAATAGAGTGTAGATTAGCCTGCATTAATTAGTATAAGAAAAGGAATGTAGAGTGAATAAGAAAAAAAAAAAAACGTGATTTTTATTTGTTATAAACTTTCATCGATCGTCGCATTATTTAAACACGATTGAGGAAATTATATATTTACATTTTTATCTTTTACAAATGGAATGCATTTTTTTACGTTTATGTATATCTTGCGTTTTAAATGTATACTGAGAATTTTCATACAACGGAGTGAAGACAAAATTATTAATATTTCAAGTGATTTAAACGCATGGATTTCTCATATTTTTATAAAAACTCAAATTATATAATATTATTTATTTTATTTTCAATTTGAAATGAGATATCGTTTGATAAATTGGTAGTAAGTACCCAAATAACTCAAAAGTTAAAAGGAAGTCATTTAAAATAATTTTTCTGATTATATAGAGATAAAAAATACATCACAGTTAAAAATAAATAAATATAAAATATATTTTTTAATATTTTAACAATGCTGATTTTTATCCTCCAATAATTAGGTAATATATTATGATAAATTCAACCCTACTTAATACTAATCAAATTTTTAAACACTTTGTCATTTTAAATAAAGTTTAAAAGCTTTCCCACGTTTTTATATAATAAAATACTGTATAAAAATAATAATAATAAAAAATGTTTTTCTTTATATTTTTATGATTTTCAAGTCATGTAAGATGAGACAAACCATAATTTTTGATGCTTTTTTTTATTTTTGGGTGTGCGAGGGTAGAAAAAAATCTTATTGTTTTATGTGTTATGTTTATATATGTTTATAGTATCTATGGAGCCAAGATATTATGTAATATAAAAAAAAGGGATGGTTATTATAGGCAAAGGAAGAAGGAGGATGCTTTTTTTCTTCTTCTTGCATATGTTGTTGTATACTTTTTGTATATTATCCATAAAGTTTTTAATCTATTTGTCCGATCTCTCTCTCTCTCTCTCTCTCTCTCTCTCTCTTCAATGTATATAAAAGTGTTATGTTATGTCACGTTAAAATTTTCCACGCACTATTTCATGGTAGAGAGAGAGAGAGAGAGAGAGAGAGAGAGAGAGAGAGAGAGAGAGAGAGAGAGAGAGAGAGAGAGAGAGAGAGAGAGAGATGGCAGAATATTTTGTTACCTAGCCTGTCCTCACTTATCATACTACTATTAAATAAACTATAAAGTAGAAAAAGTTATGGACTGCTTAGCACTTTTTCTCACGAATCTTTTTTTCTTTCTCTTATATTAGATATGTGTATATAAAAAAATGACCATGAATATAAAAAATATCAACATATTAAAATATATAAAAATTTTCAAGGTGTTGATGTACATAATTAATTTTAAATTATGGAGCAATTTAATTTTAAAGTATAAAAATATATATTTTTAATGTGTATTAATAAATTTGTGTCCAATTAAATTTTGATATAAAAAATTGTCAAAAAAAAAAGCTGATTTTAGTTTTTATATTATAATTTTTTGTTGGTTATTTATTTTATATGTGAGGCTATTTTTAATGTTTTAAGTCGAATTATTTATATAACCTTCTTTGCACACACACAATATATACAGAGTAAAAATTGAACAATTTTTATTTGATCACGCAATACAAATCAAAATATATCAATAATTTGGTTTGATAACCAATCTCAAAGTTAGCAAAAAAAAAGTATTATAGTATTTTGACTTAGTGTATATGCAAACGCAAACTGTACCATATTACCATATAAGTATAAGTAAATAAAATTATTATATACAAGCTTGGGCGAAAACGTGAAAATAAGGAAATATAAAAGTTATTTTAATAAGAGATAATATTATAGGAAAGTGCATTTTTATAAGTTTTAAACTATAGTTTCTGGCCCTCCAAGAAAGAAAGAAAAGAAAGAAGCAAAAAAGTATATACGTTAAAAATAATAATAAATAAAATAGTTCTTATTAATAAAGTTTGTTAACTCTGATTAAAATTACTACATCTATAACTTAAAATATATCGTTTTACGTAATAACTCAACCCCGCAAACAAAATAACTACTTTCCCTAACTTTATCTTTTTTAAATGTAATTTAATAAATTAAAAAATAATAAATAGTTGTGAAAACGATCTAGATTATTATAAAAATTGTAACATAAAAATAATTTATGATATAAAAAATTAAATGTAAAATTTTTGCAAACATAATAAATTTTATTTATATAAATTTAAGCATGTTCAAGCTTTCATTCAAAGTTTTTTCTTTTTTTTCTTTTTCTTATATTTCTTATATTTCGACGAAAATAAATAAGAGGAAAAAAAATTATGTGACGCCTTTTTAGATTGCCCATGAGTCGAGTTGTGATCTCACTAATGATGCCCGCTGGTGACGTTTTTGTTTAATTTATAGCCAAACTTATGCACCTAGCTCTATACCTGAGCTTGGACTGTGTCTGTTTTAACCTCTTTAGTCTAGACATTTCAGTTTTGGAAACTGATATTTGAAATTTAAGAACTTTAGGGAGGGTCTCATTTATATGAATGAATATTTTGTCTTTGGCCTTTTTTTTTTTTTTTTTTTTTTTTTGAAGGGTTGATTATACAAGATTGTTGATTGTTTTGGTAAAAGATAAAAATCTAAAAAAAATTATGAATGAAGAAATTTTAATTTCATACCAAATCTTTTAAAAATAAGTAAAAGAGAATCAATTGAAATTCCACACTTAAATTTCACATTGTATACGCAGTATACATAATCTCAAAATTTTATTAATGTTGAATTATTCTTAAATAAATATTTGTTTGAATTTGGCAATATCTGTTGACGATCAGTGGTGGACGATAATGCACTAAAATTCTATACTCCTAAAAGTAAACCGATTTCTATATAATAGACTTTAATATAACCATGATGGTTTTACAAATTTAATGCAGCAGGATTATTAAAAAGGCATGAACTATAGACCTTGTTAGATATTTGTTATATATATTTATTATTTAGTATAAAATAATGTTCCAAATAAATATTAATGATTTCAATATTTATGATTTTAAACCTATACGTATAAACTAATTTTAAAATAAAATACTTTTTCACAACTTTTTTTTCTTTATAGACAAGATAATTTAAAATGTAATTTCAAATTTTAGTGTAACATTAAAAATAATAATTCCTCTAACAAAAAGAAAAAGCTGTAAAAAAACTGAGAATGAAATGTCAATTGTGACATATGAATGACATTAAAAAAATTTGATGCAACTTATAAATAAAGTAAATAATAATATAATGATCAAGAAACGTCTTAACTGAATATAGCTTTGGACACCTTAACTATAAAATTGTTATCTTACTTTTTTTTTGTCCTATAACTTTATCATGCTGCCTCTTATTCATTTTTAAAAGTTAATTTTTATGATTCTCATTTATCACTATACACCACAAAAAAAAAAAAAAAAAAAAAAAAAAGTTAAAGGAAAATATTATTCTTTCTTCTCCCCTATATAATATGTTTTTATTATTATATCCAGAACATCAATACTTTTTTGACCATTAAAATGTTATATAAAAATAATATTTGAAATCTAATTAAAAAAATAACGTATAGATGCACGGACTACGATCATTAAAATATAAAGTTATGGTTTAAAATAAGTTTTGAAGGTCAAAAAATTATACTTGTAGGGATTAAAATTTTTTTTATGGCAATAAAATTTTTTAACGCTTATGATATTTCATGTTGACTTTAAATTTTACCTGCGAGTTTTTTTTTAATTGTTGTTATCAAGAATAATAATCTTTTCATAAATAGCTTAAAATCAATGTCTATAATCACGAATATACAAGTTTTCTATTCAATTGATTTGTGTATCGGAAAGTGAAATTATAAGACCATTAATCGTAAATAGAAGTGTTAAAAAGAATGTATATATCTCTCAAATTAAGTATACAATTTTCCAAAAATTTATACAAGCTTTGATTAAAATTTTTAACTATAAAAATTAAGTGCTAAAAAAATATATTTATTTTACCTTTACTCCAATATTATATCAATATCACCAATATGGCTGGCAGACTGTAGTGAAACTCACCTATAAAAAGAAAAGAATATTAGTATAATATTTAATAAAATAAATTGGGGCCATTATAAGGGTCCATTCTCAAGTTGATCTTACGTTATGACAAACTACCTGTCTCATGAGCTGGTTCGGGATTGGTTGGTCACCTGTTCTGAGGTGCGGGGCTTGGGGGGAGGGGGGGGGGGAGGAGGAGACGTGAACCGCCCACAGGAAAGCCAACTGCTCGGCTGCTTGCCTCGCCAACAAGCTAACTTCGATTAAAAAAAATGGAATATTATTATAATGATCTCAAAGTATATAGTAATAAAAAACATTAACTACAATGCTAACTTCTTTACACGTGATAGAAATTTTGATTTTTAAGTTGTTTTTTCTACTTTAAAAAATATTACTTTTTTTTATTAGATTTTTATACAAATATTTATAAGAAAATAAAATATAATAACACATATAATTTTTATATATTTTTATTGTATTTTCTTTGCAACTAAATATAACCTCCATTTTGAGATGAATATTTTTATGAAGCTTAATTTCTTTAATCTTCAATTGATTTCTGTATGTCTAAGTTATAATATAATGAATATTTTTACACTTATTGAATGAGAATAAGATAATATAGAATTGCACTCGTTACAAGCTTGATTGTATTAAAATGTGCACATTTGTCGAGAAACGTCTACGAAAATGTCATTTTTAAATCCAAACCGTTAAATAACGATAAATATCATAATACCCTAATCGTAATAAAAAAAAATGATATGAATTAATTACACATTGTAAAATTGCATGTGATATGACCTCAACTGTACATGAGTGACATCACTAAAGCACTTGACAATTTTCCCATTGTCACAAGACATATTGTGAGGGGAGATATTATATTATATGCTTCTGAATTGCAGCACCAAACAACAGGTTCTAAACCCTATATTATATAATACTTTCTTGATCATCTTACATTACCTAAGCAAGCCATCAGCATGAATATATAAATATAATTTGAAATTCGCTGAATCCAACTAATAATATATTTTTAGTTGTAAATGTTCTCTCTCTCTCTCTCTCTCTCTCTCTCTTAAAACATTTGTTTGTATATATATATTTTTTTCTTTATTTCAAAACAATGGTCTTTTCTCATTATATATTTATAATGTATATATATAAAATTAAAATTACTATTTAGTCTGTTAAATACTTGCATATGTATAAGAGAGAGAGAGAGAGAGAGAGAGAGAGAGAGAGAGAGAGAGAGAGAGAGAGAGAAAATGTTTAACAATAACAATAAAATGAAGAATTTTTCGAACAGAGAGCAGAAGTTTTCTTCAAGATTTTTATGACTTGTTAAAGCCATCAATCAAATAGTTTATCATAATATTTAGTTGAGAAAAATGTGCGTGGAAATTGGAAGTTGACGACTGATTTGTACATGTGCAGCTCTGCTTTTTAAACTATTATTGAATATAATATTTCATCGTTGTATAATTTATTCTTTTTTATTTGTGAAATATGACTATATAGCAAAAGTAGTACTTTAGTTGCCCCAATCGGGAGAGACAGTCAAGTTATGCAACCCGTTGGACCGTATTTTTTTTTTTTTTTTTTTTTATATACTTGTCGTATAGTATATCTTTCACTAAATTTAAGGAAACAAAACATTCTTATTTATAACTAAACTAACAATTTAAAACTAATTTGTAAAAACACTTAATCTTAATTATAATATAAAATTATCAACCACAACGATTGTACGATTATATTATCATAATAAAAACACACATTAAGTTTCAATTATCTTGGAAATTGCTTATAACAATTTGAAGACAAAAAAATCTTTTTTGTTTCTTTGTACAATATATACATTTTTTTTTACTTCAGATATATGCACCTAAAACGGCAAAAAGTTAACACAATAAAAATAATTATTATTCATAAATACAAACGTGATTTGATATTACATCTATTGAAAAAGAAAGAAGAAGAAATTTTCTCTTCAATAATATATAATATAAAAGTTCAAAGAAGTCATACAATTCTCAATCTTACGTCATTTTTATTACATTACATTTAGATGTTTATCATAGATTAACAATAATATAACCTCAATCTTTTATTATTTATTATAATAATTTCTATGTACTTATAATTAACATTAATTGAAATATAATATATTAGTTTAATTGAATACAATTGTTCAACAGGTGTATTAAATGAGTAATTATATTTTAATTTTTTGTTATATATAAATATAAAAATTTAGTTTATATATTTTATTAACATTTTCTCTCTTTATGGAAATAAAATACGGGTCTTAATAATAAAATATGATGAAATCAGTATATTTTTTTATTATTTTATATATATATAGGGTGTATAATTTAGAATATCTACCAAAGATTTGAGATGTTTTATGACTTTTACATGTGGGCCCATAAAACAATATGCTTTATTTTTTTTTGCGGCTATAGATCTCAGTTATATATATGTAATGTTGTGTATAATATTAATATCTGTGTATAGAATCAATGTGTACCTATAGGTCGCCCACACATTTATATGGGGGCTTTCTTTTTATTACAACGTCACGCAAAGAATGCATCATCGGCACATCATCTTACAGCATCAAGTCCCACGCCTGCCCGCGTACTTTTTTTTTAAACTTTTTTTTTTTTTTTTGCCCACCCGGCTATATTGGCACTCCTTTATAATTTAAATGGCAAAAAATTGGGCATTTTTTTCAATTATTTATTAAGATAAAAGAATTTAAAAGGTGGATCAATGAGTGGGTGGAAAATTTGACAACATAATATAAGAAGTTATTTATGGAAAGTATATTTCGATTTAAAAACGTGAAATAGTAACTCTATAAGATTTATATTCTATAGTATTCTTACGTTAAGTGTAAAATAAGTTTGGTAGTTTTTTTTTCTGTAGCACACCTATGCTTGTCTACATCGTGTCTATATATGTTGCCACGGTTTCTCTATAGGATGTCATGGCGAATACCGGGTTGTGTATATGTAGGCTGTGGCTAGCCTGCGAGTGCGGTTATACATTGCACCAGTGTTAAGACTGTCTTAATTGGGAATATGGTTAAGATGTAGAACAATATCAACAATAACGCAAAAATATAATAATATAAATGCGAGCATATACATATTCCTTCATGACATGGCTAAAGAATTTAAAATAATTAAGAGCTATGGGTGTATACAGTATATGAGTTACATTGCATATAAAATGCAAAGCCTCTGTAAATGAAAAATTATGACTTAAAAATAAAATGATATTGAATGCTGCGTGCAGTTGAGAGATACATATTATATAAAGTTATAAAAGTGGATGATCAAAAAGTTTGACGTAAAAGCATTGTATATGATGATGGTCGCGTGATGATCGAGAGTTGAACTGTGATTACAAAACAAAAATAGACGCATCTTATATATAAAATATATATATATATACTGCCGTTGAGAATAGAAGAAATAATATACGTAATAGTAATGAATACATCTTTATTATATGAGACAAGGGTTGAAACAGCCCCACCCTGTTTGTTATAACAATATTGTGTGACGTCACGTTAGAATGTTGAACTGTATACGGCGGTGTATTATATATGCTGGTAAAATATAGACTCAAATTACGTAAATATTTGTCAATTAATAGCAATTGATGTGTATAAATTTGTAGCATTGATCAAAATTAGAGATAATGAAATTTCCATGTATTGCATCGATTTACAATTAGTAGCATGTTTGATTATTACTTGAAACATATCCATAACTTAAATACATTAATGGATATTCAACCTATTTATAAAAAATTAGAATTTAAAAATTATATCACATTATACTCGTATATAAGGAGAAATAAACACAGCATCTTCAATATGAAAAAAAAAAAAAAAAAAAAAAAAAAAAAACATGAATTTTATTGCATCATTTTCTGACTTACAATTATATACATCAAATGTAGTCTTTTCCTTGCTGAATAAAATTACTATTATAATACTATACAGGCCTTCCTTTGGTTATGCTTGAAAGAAAGAAAAAAAAAGCATTTATTTAATAAATGTTTTTACATTCTAAAAGTTTACTTTACTGATGTAGACTTTAAAATAAAACAAAAAAATTAGGAAAAAAAAATTACGTATATATATATTTTAAAATATCATAGTTATAATGGACTATGATTTCTTTCCACAGTGTAATTTCTACTGGGTGTTTATTGCCTGTCTCACAAACTAAATTTAGCATTCGACTATGAGAGAAAGAGAGAGAGAGAGAGAGAGAGAGAGAGAGAGAGAGAGAGAGAGAGAGAGTATATGAAGAAAATTTGAGATTATGAACCATTAACTAACATCGCCAGCTGATCATATAAACATTTTCATTGTGATCTTGCCATACGCTAACATTACTCATTTTTTTTTCTTCTTATTCTTCTTCTTCTATATATTATTACGTATAAAACATCATGTCTTAAAATCTATTCTAGTCAAAATATATACCAAAGTTAAATCCATGTTATTTGTATATTATTATAATTTATATATAATGTAGCATGCATGTTGCCAATTTTTCTTTATAATATACTTTTTGTTGTTACTTGCAAGTTTATATAAGTTTATTACACTTGGTAACTATATTTCAATTCTTTTTTAAAAATTTAATTACTAAGGTAGAAAACTATAAACCTATCTCTTTCTTTATATTTTATAAACATAATATCATAACAAATCATATAAGCAAAAAGCGTCTCGATTCTATATTTTTTTTAATAGAAAAAGTGCCAAAATATACAAAAATAATATAGAAGATATGTGTATGTTTTTAGTTCTTTTATCTTGCATAACGTTTTAATCTATAACTCATTTAATAAAGATAAATGTATATGTAATTTAATTATACGTTATTTCGTCTATACTAACTAAAAGAGTAGCGGATTAATCTTACAAATATAATTAATCAAATTGCAAAAGAAATACAAAATTATTAATTTCCTTAAAGGCAGGAAAGCAGGTACTGCAGGATTTGACTAAAAAGTTGTAAAGAAAGAAAAATCTGAAATTTTGCACAGTGATACATTAGGATAAAGTATCTTCAAAAATGTAAAACATTTTGGGGGTCACCACGCTAGATTTTAAATTATGATTTTTTTGAAAGTTTTGTCCCATAAGAACCCATATTAATTTCATTAATTATTGATTTGATTTATTGTAGTTTCCAAATACAGTTTCTGTCTTATCTGATGGTCATTAGTTCTAAAAATTTTATCATAGGTAGCTGTTACTGTTAAGTTTCAAATCATAACATAAAAATTTGGAAGTTTTCTTTTTAGATTTTGAGATGCAAGCCATCTGCATACAACCCTTAAGATGAAGATTAAATCAAGAAATTTAGATTATAAAAATTGTAAATAATAATGCAGTTAAAAAAAAAATGGTAAACACAATAACCCAGATTTAATAGTATTAAAGTGTTCGATGTGGTGGTAAATGTCAATGACTAACAGTTTAATATATAGGATGACTGTTTGAGCTAATAATAGTTTTTCCTAATGTCCACTCTTTCAATCGAAACAGCTGCTGTAAATTCCACCCGCACACCACTCACAAAAATCTATATAACCCCATTTTTAAGTACATGACATATTATAATGAATAGAAACTACAAAATATTAAAATAGTTTCTATATATATTAACTTTTATTATACTTTTTCACAAAAATATAATAAATGAAATATGATTGTTTCTAAATGTATAACCTTCTGCCACGTTTGCATTAACAAAGAACAAAATTTTAAGGGCTCGTGCCATAAGTAACGTTTTGAAGAAATATTACTCTAAAATGACCCTATTTTTTTTGCACCTTTTATAACCTCTCTCTTTCTCAATTGAGTTGTATATTATATTATATTTTTGAGTTATTGTGTTAAAAGAGTGCATAGGGATATATAATTTTGATGGTCAGTTATGTATATTGTTGAAGGTAAAAGGGGGAGTTGTGGGTGGAGTGTAAATGTTGGGAAGGTCAAATACATCTGTTACACTCTGAAAATTTTATACAAAATTATAATGTATAATATGCTAAAAAAAAAAAAGTTATGCAAAAAGATTGTTTTTTCAGTTATAAAAAAAAGTTCTATTTTTTCAAAGTTATAATAAAAAGAATGATTAAAAGTGACGTTTTTATATTTTTCAAAAGCTTTAGAAATTTAAAATGACATTTCATTAAATACACACACTAACTTTTTGTTATAAAAATAGATGAAAAGAAAAATTATATGACTTCTCTCTCTCTCTCTCTCTCTCTCTCTCTCTCTCTCTCTCTCTCTCTCTCCTCTCTCTCTCTCTCTCTCTCTCTCTCTCTCTTTCTCTCTTTCTCTTTCTCTCTCTTTCTCTTTCTCTCTTCATATGAATACTTGAACGATAATTTTAAAAATAATTTCAAGTGTTAAAAATTTTATACTGTAAGTATTTTATAATGAAATTTTGTATGAATGTAGTCGGGTTTCTTGTTTCTTGTGATCTTGGGTCCAGTCGCGGTTTTTATCAAAGGCAAATATATTCTCTCTCTCTCTCTCTCTCTCTCTCTTGCTTGTGTGCAAATCAATAAGCTAACACATATCATATTATATAAGTAACAATGAAAAGACTCTCTATATGGGTACGGCATAATATAATATTATATAAATAAAATAAAGTTTAAATAATAAAAAATAAAAGTAGCTTCCCTATGTTTCTTTACGCTACAAAACACAAATGGTATGTATGTATACATAAATATTGAATAGTCGTGCTTGTATATTTTCTGACAACTTATCCACTGCTCTCTCTCTCTCTCTCTCTCTCTCTCTCTCTCTCTCTCTCTCTCTCTCTCTCTCTCTCTCTCTCTCTCTCTCTCTCTCTCTCTCTCTCTCTCTCTCTCTCTCTCTCTCTCTCTCTCTCATACTCCCTCTCTCATATATATATACTCATGGAATTTTATTCCATATATAATACAGCAGAAAATCCTTTTTGTATATAATGTTTCGGATATTATTATTGTTCATAATATATTATTTTAAAAATCGTGAGTTAAACTTGGCAAATTGGGATGAGAACACAACACATTGTTTATTTTATTGTTTATTATAATAAATATTCTATTATATTACAGAAAAATATAAATAATGTTAACGTGTATATATATTATATAAAATTTAAATCGCTGTATTTCTGGAAAAAAAGTTTAAATTGTGTATTCTTTTAATAAAATTTATTATTAGAATTGTCATTGATTTATGAAAATAATAAATTAGGCGAAAAATTGAAAAATTGTTGACAATAGCATGGTATAATATATATATATATATAATATATATTCCATGTACAGTAAAATTTGGAAAGGGGTTATCTATAAGGACATAAAAAACTGTCGTAAGGGCGGTATAACAGAATTTTGTTAAACAAAAATATTAAACTTTTATATATAACAAAACAAAAACATAAAAGTTATTCTTTTGAAATATTGAATAATTGAATTTGAAAATAAGACCACATGTAGAGTTATAAAAATAGTTTTTCAATTTTCTCAAAGCATAATATACATATATATGAAGTAAAAGTTTTGTAGCTAGGGGTCGTATAGCAAAAAAGCATGTAAGTATATTTATATATATATATAAGTAATTCATCATTTATTTCTCTACACGACGATCGACCCCCAATATGCTGGTACCAGGTTCTCAAATACACAAACACACACATATATACATATTATATAGTATATAGCAATAATCAACTTGAAATATAATGTACTAAATATTGACAATTTATGCCAAACTTATTTTATATTATGTAGCAGTGACAAAAAATTATATTTTATCAGAATATGACACTGCGTTATTTTTTTTAAATGTATATGTGTCATTGAACTAGTGGATAATATAGTATTACTTTTTTTACTCATTAAATTTTTATGATGAAATTAACGCAATTAAATATTGAATCTTTATTTCATAATAAGCAAAAGTTGCAGTTAGGGCTATAGACATTGATATATATATAAATCCTGGCTATAAGCCCTTTTGCTGAACCATATAAATCGGACAGCATGAAAAGAAAATATCTTTCACATTATTTTTTATTCTACATTTAAATTGTGAATCAAAAATCTCCACCATTTTGTCTGATTGTTAAAATTACTAGGGACAAAATAAATTCTTTATTAATTTTGATATATAATATCCACGCTCTCTTTTTAATTAATCTAAATTTGCAAAGATACGCGAATAAATATAAGTAATTCATGACCCCATTTTTTCATGCAAAAATAAAATTAATAATAACAATGCTGGTTAATAAAAAAAAAAGTGATATTTATATCACATATATAACGAAAGATAAATCACATTCATTTTATAATAAAATTATAATTTTTAATTAATATTATATATATTGTAATACCCGTATCTATACATAAGGTATATAAATATTATTTTATTATTATCCCCTTATACTGATCTGATAGGTGTAATATATCAATGACGTGATATTAGATTTGAAGAAGTGAGGGGTGGTGTGGGGGGATGTATGATGTGTATAGTATAAAATATATGACCATATAACAAATATATAGCATACAAGTATAGAATAGCCATAACCCTAACACCCAAGAGAGATAAAGATAGAGAGAGAAAACCATAGATAGATAGGCTTCATAAATTCATAATACCAAAAAAATATATATAAGGAGTGAGAAAACATTACAAAGAGTAATATAGAGAAGAAAAAAAATTCATTAGCTGATGGATTTTAATATCAGGTATAGATATCAATAAATGTCTATATTATATGATTTTATCATTAATTATAATACTTTTTTTTATATTGTAAAACTCGTATAATGTGGTTTGGGTTTTATTTTTAAAGGATATAATAAAATAGATGTCTTATTATTATTTTTAAATTCCAACATTATGCGGGATGGATTTATGTTAATTATTCATCGATATTCATGTTTGATTTTTCAATATAGATATTGAACTATATCGTAGGTTGATAATTGTATCTTTAATATTAGGCGTGGTTGTCTAATCAATAGGTATTGATATTTTATTGATATTGCTTTTGATGGTGTAAAGAAAGTAATAAACATTCACACCATACATACATATAGTGAACAAAGTAAGTCAAAGATCCCATGTATAGACTGAAGGGGAGTTAGGTATTTTCAACCCCTGACATGCGGGGTTATGTAAGTAACAAGGAGGGTTTGTCGACGAAAATAGCCCACCAGACAATAACATATAACATGCACCCTGTGCCCAGCTGACTTGAAGATAATTGACAACAGAAATACACGGAAAGAACTGAAATTGTTTAACTTTTTGAAGAATATGTATATTACTTAATTTCCTAAAGAGACAGATATTGATACTTAGATACAGAAATTACAAAAGTAATAAAGTATTATCTTTTCAAAATAAATCATTTCTATAGCAGAAGACGTCAAAAAGTAAATTCTATGCAAATAACTATCTTAGATTTTTTTTCTTTTTAAGAAAATTGTTCTAAGAAGTTTGTCAAAATAACAACAAAGTAAGTAACTGTTAGTTTGAAAAATGAGGATATAATTGTCTGTAATATACGACAATTTTGACTTCTTTCATATATCTGAAAAAGAGAGGTTCACATTTATTTAATATATTTAAAAAACTTTGATAAATTCACAGACAGGTATGATGCCTTGTATGTGATACCTTGAACAATTTTTTTGTTACAAATATAACAGGTGCAAATATTTTCTAGATTTTTTTTTTATTGTACCAAAACGAGAGATATATACAGAGAGAAAAAAAATTGTAGTAACAAAAGAGTTGTAAATTGTGAAAACTTCTTAGTATTCTTATACACTTTCTCGTATATGTATCCTAAAAACTTTAAATATTTTGTGATATATATGTGTACAAAAAATAATACAAACAATAACATCGAGTAGAAAAATAAAATATATAAAAATTTTACCTTATATGTTTTTGTAACCCTCACTCGGATCGTAAAAATATTTTTCGCGCGTATCTCTATAGGAAAAAAAAAAGTTTTACGATAGTCATAAAGCTCTCGCGTTTTTTGGATGGTCACCTTTTTTTTACACCCTTTAGTTGCTTATATTTATTGGATATGTAAGCATTGGGGATTGTGGGAATTTGATAGAGAGAGAGAGAGAGAGAGAGAGAGAGAGAGAGAGAGAGAGAGAGAGAGAGAGAGAGAGAGAGAGAGAGAGAGAGAGAGAGAGAGAATCAAATTGTAGAGCTCCAGGAGTTTCAGTGAAAATAAAAATTCTTATGCTCAGTTTTTAAGCTTATAGGTGCCCAAAATTGGAAATTTCTACTCTTTTGCCTTAATTTACTTTCCAACTCTCCTATTGTTTACTGTCTCATATTATCAATAATGCATCTAGTTTTCATATTATATTATATAAAAAAATATTATTATACCCGTATGTATAAAAAAGATATAATAAATTTTAAAAATAATGGGTAAAAGTCATACGCTATAGTTCATTCAATGTCATAATGTGACAAGTACATACATAACTGAGGCAGGTGTAACTTGGTTAGCTCGAGAGAGAAAGAGAGAGAGAGAGAGAGAGAGAGAGAGCAAAGTGTGTGGGAGAGATGACGTGCAGCACTTGCTACCCTCCAGCCAAATTGAATAAATTAAAATCTTTAAATTATTGCTTTTATTTTTGTAAACAAATTATTTATTTAAACACTGGAAACATAACTTAAATAATAACAATAAAGTTACAACACATTCTCTATATCTTTGATAATATTTCATAATTTTGAAAATATGTTAAAATCAAGTATTTTGCTTAATTGATGGCAAACTGTATGCTAAAATTGAATAAGATACTAAAACAACAAGACACAAATTTTAACCTGCAAAAGGTCAAAATGAAATCACTGGTGCTATTTTGTAGCCTTTTATATTTTTTCAGTACATTTTTCAGTTATTAATAATTTAAATTTTTATGATGCAAAGAAAAGGAAATCAAATAAAAGTTTGGGGGTAAGGTACGGTTTCGATTTTTCTTAATATTTTTCAGTTTATATTTTTATGATGAGAGAGACCAAAAGCTTATAGTATAATATAAAGAAAAAAAAATCAAAACAATAATAGAAACAAAAATATCAAATTTCTTTAAAATTAATGTCATTCTTTAGCTTTGATTTTTAAGGACCACCAAAATTTGATGTTTTTTCTACCTGAAAAGCAAAAGGTTATAGAAATAAAGTTGAGAAATATTTAATTGTTTCCAAATGATAAACAAATTAAAAAAGATTTAAAGAAGTATAAAAAATTTTATGTTCTATTAAAATTTAAAATTATTACTTCCTCCTATTTTATATATATAAAAAATTTAATTCACAAAATAAAAAAAAAAATAATATATTTAATTCTTTAAACATAACAAATTACGTACATACAAAAAATTTAAATATTATAATTTAAAAAAATAATGAATAAAATTAGCATTCTTTTAGAATGACAAAAGAAAAGAAAAGAAAGAAAAAAGTTCTGTTTCTATGAGTATTTTTGATAAAATTTATAGATAATAGAAATAATAATTTATAATACATTTTATTATTATTGCGTGCATAATAATATTATATAAGATTTTTATTTATATAATATATAATAATAATAAAAAAATGTTTAAATTTTGTCCCCCTATATACTTATGTATTTTGTTATCATGATTATAAAGGTGTCAAAAGTGACACATGCATGTCTAAAGCAAATCACATCATACTAAAAGCGGTGACAAATTAATTCTGTGCTTAAAGTACATGGATTTTAAAACATATGCAAAATAACTCCTCCTCCTTCCCTCCTTTTATATACTTCACGTATGCATGTTTTATATCTCCCACACTTATACTCAGGTACACTTTTGAAAAATATTAACTTTTTTTTTTCCACAGGAAATTATTTATCACTGCTAACTGACATCTCAGTAAGTTTATTTAATTACCAGCCTATCTTATCTGCTGGTATATCCATGAATAAAATATAATAATAAGATGCAAAAATAATAAAAATAAATATTATGAGAGAAAATTTCTTTTTTTGTATAATAAATAATTTTTAATTATATATTAAGAAAAATTAAAAATCAGTTTTTAGTTATGTAATTAAGTTATTATAAATATTTTAACAAGATCATAATTTAATGTTATTTTATTTTTTAATTTTTAGATTTTTTTTAAAACATATTTTGATATGTATAGTGTTAAACAATGATAATAATATTTTATATTATATATAATGAAGATTATTTTATCAGATATGAAATAAACATAAAAATTATAAATTATGATAACACAAGACAAAAAGTAGAAGGCGTCAAAAGTGTAGTTATGCTAAGTTGTTATGTCAGATATGTTTTATTTAACGCTTCCTTCCTCCCTTACCTTTCTTTAATTATATACTATATGATGTTAAGAATGGATAAGAAATTCATTGGAGAGCTTTTATAAAATTTATATTTTACAATGATGCGGTCAATAAGGACCTGAAGGCTAATTTTTATTTTTATTTTTTAATATTATTATGAAGACATTTCCGACTTATTGAATTGGTAGTTATGGATTAACTTATTATGCAGCTGCTTTTTTTTTAAAGGTATTTTTATATGCTTTTGTTTAGTAAATAATTGTCTTCTGTTTGATATAGACTTTGTTGTGGGATGTTTTTTATAAACCGTTAGTAAATTCTGTGGCTTAAAACTTTTGACATGAAGAAAATATTCATTTAAATCTAAAATTATAATAAAAGGGGTTAAATATTATGTAATAACATAAACTAAAAGTTAACAAATTCACTATAGTCTAAAGTTACTTTTTGTTCTGTTATTTTTATTATTTTCTATAGTTTTGGCTCCCTAATTTCAATGATATACAAAATTTTTGAATATATTTTTTTGTGTACAATACTGAATCATGTGCATGGCGAAATAAAATACTTGAAACATTGTTTTGTATAATTTGTATAATTTTCTTTTCTTTTCCTTGATTATTATAGTAACTGTTGTCGTTTGCAACACCCTGGTTTGAATAGAGATTTCCATTCAAATTAGTTTTTTTCCCCATATATAAAACATTGGAATGAAGAGTTTTAACTTTCAAGAAACCCGAGAAAAGGAAAAAAAAAATCAGCTGATTTCTTACAACCCTCATATGAATGTACCAATAAAAATATCGATTGATTTTTTTTCTTTCTCTGCAGTATATATTTTTTTTATTATTATTCCTTTAGGTCAATCTTTTCATCCCCTGTTATTGCAATCACTTTCGTTCTTACACAAATAAAAAAAGATTTGTCATATCGTTTTCTCCCTCTCGTATACATATAATAAATACAATAACATATGTATGTGGATGACCAAAGTTGATATTCTCTTCATAATATAGTTTTACTATATAGCTCAAGTGAAGCAGTCCATGTAAATATATCGTATAATAATAATAAAAAGCCTAAGTCGAAGTAACCAAGCCCTGGAGGCCATACAATATAGAATCAAGGTGGAAATACAAGTAAACATACGCAAAGCTGCGTTCATATATAGGATTACATAATAGGCTCTTGTTTGTAATTATGTATTCGTTACACACTAAAAGCTATTTATATGTAATAGTTATTGTTGTTTAAAAGGTATCTAATTCTGTTCTCATTATTATAATTTATTTCTGAGTTATATTAATCGATAATCATTAAGTCAAAAGTAAGTTGTTGTTGTTTTTTTTTGTTTTTTTTTTCACTCACTATTTTTATAGATTTGAAATTAATTATGAAATAAGAACTATATTAAATAACCGATTTTACCAGTATTTATTTGTTAAAATGTATTTAAAAGCATACATTTTCAATGAAAACTCATTTAAGAACCTCCAATATATATATTCCAAATTACGTTTATTGGTTAATACACACTATTTACATTATTAATTTCAATGTAACATTTCAAAATTATAAAAACAACAACTTATTCATCTCATTTTTATAACTTTTTTTTTATTTTTTATATCGCATATAGAATTAAAATGTTATACAATAAATGTAAAACACATAAAAATACAAGAAGTTTAAAATATTTGCGCACTCATTTTTTTTTAATGATTATTTCTTATCTAAAAAAATGTAACTTAATACTCACAGATGCAGCTTCTTACAAAATCTTAAAGTAAATAAAATTTATACTTATATATCACATTAAAAAAAAAAGTGATTTTTTTAAGTGGGCGAGTATATACGAGTAACAAGTTTTCATATAATGCACGCTATGTATATAAACTGTAAGTACATTTTAACATTAAACTCTTTAAGCTTCTCCCTTATTTTTGATAAGATTTAAAGTATTTTTTTGAATTAATTACGCTTATAAATAATGTTCTTATTTTCGTGACATTTTATATCAAAATTTTTAATGTTAATATAAATTTTAAAATGATAAAAATAAATTTCTCTTCTGATATATTTATAAATTGTTAAATACAACAGTATATTATTGTACATTTGAACTACTAAAAGAACGTAAAGAGAATGCTAGTTCTATATATCTTTGCAAACCCCAAAAAAAATAATGCAATCAAAATCTATGAATTCAAAGGAGAAAAATGTGTTTTATATGTAATACTGCACTGACTCAAGACTATGGAAGATATATTTAAATATTTTTAACAAACAATACATTAATTAAATTCTTATTATGAAATGCATTTTAAGTTCATAATAAACAAAAGGAATGAGATTTTATTTCACATAATCTTTGGTATAAGTAAAAACACAAGCAATTTTCGAACCTTTATTCGTTCTCTAAGTAGTTGGAGTATCAAGAGATATAAAACTTTTTATTTTAAGACAAATAATAATAAAATTGTTTGAATATATTATCATATTAATTCCAAACCATAAATAATTATATCCATATATTTTTAGATATATGAAATATTGCTATAGGGAGAAGAAAGAGAGAGTATAATATATAAAGTTAAATGGAGCTTATAAATAATATTTCCTAATCACAAAATATTTTTCAATCAAAAGTATTAAAAGTTTTTTTCAGTTTTGGAATGGAATACAGTGAAGCCACTTTTCATATTCCCTCTCTCGTATCGCGAACGCGGGGTTCATTACGCCCAATTGCACGTCCCATCTCTCTCGCTCTTGCTCGCTCCAGCCACGCAAAGTCGCGCTCCGATTCACTCCATTACGAGAATAAAACAGATACGAGGGAGAAAGAAATAGAACAAAAATTATGAGAATAATCTTTATAAGCTCCTTGGCAAAATGATTTCATTCTTTCATTTTCATTTCTCATTTTCTCTCTCTCTCTCTCTCTCTCTCTCTCTCTCTCTCTCTCTCTCTCTCTCTCTCTCTCTCTCTCTCTCTCTCTCTCTCTCTCTCTCTCTCTCTCTCTCTCTCTCTCTCTCTCTCTCTCTCTCTTTCTCTCTCTTCATTTTTTCCTAAATACTTTAATGAGACAAGATTACTGAAATATAAAG